>CM063592.1:6016017-6040598 GCA_032356905.1 Salix exigua
AAACACTGAATGAATTGTTGGGTTTAGAACCTAGTACGGGCGATGTGACCTCTCTCTGTGTGTAATGAATAAAGCATGCTATAGTAAAATCTGACCTATACAGTGGGTCTGTAGTAATTTTTGTGGTCGAGCTAACCGTAATTTATGTACATGTGAGACTCATTAAAAACAACTATGGTTGAACCTCAGTTATGGAAAAACAAGTTTTCATTGTTTTCACCGGCAAAACAAAAGGCAAAACCAATATTTTACAGATTTATGTTGTTCTGACTGAATTATGACAATCAACAAGGGTTTGTAAATCAATGGTGGTTTCAGTGTTAAATATGATTTCTTCTTTTTAGCTCATAATTTTTTGAATTAACAACGTAATAAATTTGTTTGCGATGTTTGTTTGATTATAACTGTTAATTTATTATTTATGTTAAATTTATTATTTCAACTCATAATGTTTGATTATGACATGTAAATGTTAATAAAAGCAATTACGCATATGGAATTAGATATCCGTTCTTCAAGCTTGATCTGACACTAAACAATTTAGTCATGCCCTGAACACTCCCATTACTTGCATTATAGACTCATTCGAAGTTTGTATTTTACTATTTCAAGGATGACCGACAAAAATGGGGTTTGTGAATACAATCATGTTGCATGTATATGTTATTGAAGTTTTATAATTCTGTTTATTAATTTGTGTATGTAACTCTGTTAATTAAGGTTTTCACTTTGTTGTTATGAAAACCGATTACTATAGCAATATCTTATGATTGATGCAATTTTGTTTGTTTAATTAGCTTATACTATTGAAGTTCTGTTATGAATATAATTCCTTTGGGTTTTGTATTCTGGAAAATGCATGGGTGTAATGGGTGGTTTTATATGAAAGGTATGTGTGGAGGCAATTATTAAAGAAAACAAGCTTTTATTTTAATTGTCTGGTGAGTGAATTTGATTACGCAGTAGCGTAACTATTAACAAGAAAACTAAAATGCATCGCTGAAATGCTGTTCATTCCTGTTCACACACACTCAGCTCACTGTGGACTGGGGTGTGTGATCGTCTACTTTGTGTTCATTGTAGGGTCACAGCGATCGACCTTGGTCTTAGGCAGCGCGTTGCTTTTGAGGATGAGTCACTGCTTTTAAGGTTTTAAATGCACCTTGCAACGGGGCACAGAGGACTCGGAGGGATAAAAGCTCTGACACTCCCCAGCTTTTGAGGATGAGTCGCTGCTTTTAAGGTTTTAAATGCACCTTGCACGGGGCACAGAGAACTCGGAGGGATAAAAACTCTGACACTCCCCATCTGTCGAGTCTTTCAATACTTCAATCTCATCTCCCATCTGTCGAGTTTTCAACACTTCAATCTCATCTCTCTTGCACTAAAATGCATCGCTGAAATGCTGTTCATTCCTGTTCACACACACTCAGCTCACTGTGGACTGGGGTGTGTGATCGTCTACTTTGTGTTCATTGTAGGGTCACAGCGATCGACCTTGGTCTTAGGCAGCGCGTTGCTTTTGAGGATGAGTCACTGCTTTTAAGGTTTTAAATGCACCTTGCAACGGGGCACAGAGGACTCGGAGGTATAAAAGCTCTGACACTCCCCAGCTTTTGAGGATGAGTCGCTGCTTTTAATGTTTTAAATGCACCTTGCACGGGGCACAGAGAACTAAGAGGGATAAAAGCTCTGACACTCCCCATCTGTCGAGTCTTTCAACACTTGAATCTCATCTCCCATATGTTGAGTCTTTCAACACTTCAATCTCATCTCTCTTGCCTTTGCATTAAAAAATCACTTTACATCAAATCCAAAAAGTTCATCTCTCTTACCTTTGCATTAAACAATCTCATCTCTCTTACCTTTACATTAAAAAATTACTTTACATCAAATCCAAAAGGTTTTTTTTTTATAAAAAACAAATATTTTTAACTTAAGAGCCCCCCTCACTCTTTCTGGCTATGCAGCCGATCAACACTTCAATCTCATCTCTCTTCCCTTTGCATTAAACAATCTCATCTCTCTTGCTTTTGCATTAAACAATCACTTTACATCAAATCCAAAAAACAAATATTTTTCACTCATGAGCCCCTTACTCTTTCTAACTATCGTTAACCCCTTGCATGCGCTGACTCATCAAAAAATTAAATAGGCACGGCGTGTCGGTCACCCCTTGCATGCGCTGACTCATCAAAAAATTAAATAGGCACGGCGTGTCGGTCATACAAAAAACGTCTAAATTTTACAGTGAACACATTAAATTAGATGCATGGTGGGACACAGAAAAATCATTTGTCGCTGGCTTCTTACGCGTGTATGTGGGATTTTTTTGAGACGCGGCCTATATAAAAAATGAGATCAGTTCCACGCGTCTCGATGCAGCTAAGCGGGTTTGCAGGTTGTGGCTTTGGAATTGGTCCTTCGTACAGGCTTCTTGAATTTTAAAATTGGATGCATAAAACGCCCACGACGCCTGTGTTCATTGACAGTGTCAATTCCAGATTTTAATTAAGTCCTGCTTCTCGGCAACTTCAACGCTCATTGCACGCTAAATGGGAAATTTCCACGATTACATGCTTGGCCGTTGCATTTGATGAGGGTAATTTGTTCTTATCTTTTTTCTCTGGATTACAGTTCCTCAAATATCTCGAGTCTTTCTACGACGATGCCTGTAGAAAGAGTGTGGCATAACACACGCATGACGCCTGTAGAAGTTTATCTCCAGTCTTTTCTTTTCTTCCTGCAGCTGCCTTTTAAGCTTGGATAAATGACTAACCTTAGAGAAAGAGCGCGATATTACCCCAATATTTTTACGCTCATTGTTGCGCGGGTTTTTAGCGAGAGGAAGACCTTGGCAGAACAACAAAATTTTAAGCTGAGAGAAAGAACGCGGGAGAGCGATGAAAAAAAATGTCAGAGAGTGGAGAAAACTAAAGATAGCATATCGGCTTTATTCAGAAATTTACACATGAGTCCCCGAGTTATAGATAATTCCCAATTGAGTTTGCAAACTATTTTTATTTCCATTAGGTCCTTTAAAAGGAGGTTCAGTCTGGTTGGTATGTGTAGAAGTTGATTTTTGACGTTAGTGTTTATCTTTTTAATTTGAAAAATATATATTAAATGGATGAAGATAATACTTAGGATGAGAGCAAGGAAGGATATAATTACTATGTTCTGAGACTGGAAGAACGCTCTTATTATTGAGCTGGAAGAACGCTCTTTTAATTTCACTTCTTCTTTTTTCGTTATCTTTCTGTCAGTTTTGAAATTGATCCCTTCGTTGTTGATTGCAGGTTTCTTGAGTTTAAAAATTGAATGCATAGCACGCACACGACGCCTGCGTTCAACCTGTTTCTGTCAGTTAAAATTTTGGTTGTTGCGCTGTTTTTGACCTTTGTTCTTCTGCATTAACAGTGCGTTATTGTGTTGGTATCTATTGCCTCTTCATTTTACATGCTTGATTGAGTTTTTTCAATCAATTTCATTAGTCATTGTTGGGTTAAAAGGATGTTAATTACATGCAACTTTTTTGTTGTGCTTTGTTTTGCTTTTTCTACCTTCATCTATTTGCTGATTATTTGGTGTGTTGTGATTGGTTAGTTTGGTTTTTTGTTCCGCTTCTTTCTTTGTTTTTGGATGCATTTCTTAGCTGTGTGTTTGCTGTTAACACTGACATGCTTCCACAATTAGCTCTTCGTTTATTTCTTCTTTGTTTTTGTTCATCATAAATTATCATTGATGAAGGCTAACTATTTAAAATGTTTCTTCGAAAGAGAAAAATTCGTTCAATTTAGACAGATGTTTATCAGGGGGTGAGAAAGATGTTCAAGTTAAACAGTCTTATTGCATCATCAACTTTCATGGAATTGGGAGGTGGACCTCTCTAAGTGCGCAAACAGTTGGATCATATATATATAGCTTTGTTTTTCTTACCAGGGATACAACATCTTTAGGTTCTTAAAATTTGGTTACTTCAGTTATCAAATTTTGGGCAGGCTGGACTTCAAAGAGGAAAACATAACAGAGGGGAAAAAATCAACTTGTCTACTTTAATTGTCATACATTAGTTTATTCAAAACATGATCATTAGAGTTTATGTTATTGTTTTTCATTTTCTGCTTTAATTTTTTGCTTGGATTCATACTTTGTTACTCAAGAATCTTCATTTTATGTTGTTTTTTCCCGCTAGCATGAAAAATTGCTCTTGCACATATTAATACAGTTTTTTCCGCTGTCATAGCTACTTTGTCACAGACTCTTGCCTTTTTGCTGATTGGGTTTCAATTTCGGGTTCAAACTTGCTGCAATTCTTGCACTGGTATGTTCAAAAATTTAATCGCATTTTTTTCCAATTTATTCTCATTGCTTTAAATCTCTTTCAATTATTATTTTCTTACATTGTCGACGAGAATGTTGTTTATATGGATTTCGTTTACCGAATTGCTTTAGCTATATTTAGTTTGCTTTTGCTTGCAAATATACTTCTTCCTTCAATTGGTGTCTATATTTTCCCCCTAGCATAGTATTATGCATTTGTTGTTTTCGTTTGATCAATGTCCATTGTATTACCTAATATTGCGTTGCAATTAAAAAAAAATACAGAGATCATTGTTATACTCGCTCTTTAAATAATTTGTTCTTGGTATCGCCAATCCTTTTGGTCAATACACATCAAATAACCCTTTAATGACAAAAACAAACAACTCATGCTCAAAAAATATGGTAATGGAAATTTCGTTGATTGATCAATAAACTTAACACCTTAGCTTCTTTTCCGGGAGTTATGTGGTGTATCAATTAGCAAATAAAATGTAGAAAAAAATTAATCCATGTTTTCAGTAACTTTAAAGTCTTTGGTTCATCAAAGTTTTTACGATTCTCATCAAACAATACTTATAATTTTGTGCACTAGCTCAGCCTTAGGATATTCAGTTGCTAACAAATAAACTTATCACTAGAGCATCTTTTATGGATGTTATATGACCTATCAATTACCAAATAAATTGCAAAAAAACAAATTAATCCATGTTTTCAATTATTTTAAACTATTTGATTCATCAAAGTTTGTATGATCGCCATCAAACAATACTTATAGTTTTTTTTCAGTTGCTCAACCTCAGGATATTTAATTGCTGTCAAATCCAAGAAAAATCAATTCAAATCAAGTTAGATACCACAAATATTTACGCAGCATTAGATCAAAACACAGTGGTGATCAATTACATAACAAACATTAATCTCTATGCACCAAAAAAGTATTACATTCAATTACTTCTATGAGTTTCAACTCCATTATCTGCTAATAAAATGATTTTAGGGATAGCAATAGTGATCTTAACATTCATTTAATTACATGCATCAATTCAATTAACTTCTACTAAAAACAAAAAATTCCTCTCATCAACTAGAGTCTCAACATTCATTCAGTTACATGCATTGATTCAATTAACTTCTACTAAAAACAAAAAAAATCCCTCTCATCCACTAGAGTTTTAAAGCTTCCCGGCGAGACACATTGGTGATCAATAATTGTTTGCTACATTTAAAAATCATTCCTTATAATGATGTGATCACCAATTACCACGTAGACTTTTTGAATTTATGATGCTTCAATTACATCACAAACATTAATCTCTATGCACTAAAAAAATATTATCTTGAATTACTTCTATGATTTTCCGCTCCATTATCTACTGATAAAATGTTTTTAGGAATAGCTGCAGCGATTTCAACATTCATTTAATTACATGCATCGATTCAATTAACTTCTATTGAAAACAAAAAATCCCTCTCATCAACTAGACTTCTTAGGCTTGCCGATCCAAACAATTTTCAAACAGGTCAAACATACCCCCCAATTTTTTTTTACATAAACAAAAATTGTATAATTTTTAGAAAATGTTGGCAAATCTTCTTGCTCTGTTCCAATCTTATTGATGAACGTGCACTTAAACCATTCATCAATTGACCAATGAAAACTAACTCAACAAAATAGTCCGCGATATGGAAATTATCTAATTACACTTGATTTGACTATAACAAATTAGCTAATTCTTCATACAATTTCCCAAACAATAGTTAACCTTTTGACTATTAAATAAACATGCTGGTAATTAAAACAACTATTCTAACGAATCCAATTTTCAAAAAATTAATTAAATAACTCATATTTTATATACTTTATTATATTCTTCTTGACTATTCATTATCTTCTTACGATTGATGTTACAACAAGATAAATAATCAAATTGTTTCTTGCATACAAACAATTGCTTATGCATTTACAAATGATCACCTCATGTTTATGCTTCTTTATGGTGGATTTTATTTTCTTATCATTCAATGTTAATTATTTTTGCAATATTTTATTCATCCAGTTTCAATACATGCTCCTATGACAAGCAAACGACAACGCTTGCAAGGATCACATTTATTCATTAATGAAGAAGATTGTTCATTTGACACACCGAATGTAAATAGTGATGATCTTTCATGGTCATCTGGTGTGTTAACGCACTCTTCAAGGTATCACAAACATCATGATCCTTTCCTCAACCATAGTCAACGTTTTCCATTATATCCCAGCGAGGCTTCTTCCTCTCAAACATCGATACCTCTTTATCATCAACATGATCAATCCTTGGCTCTTATAGCAGCCAATCAGTCTTATGAATCAAATTCAACGTCTTCATTGCTTGCTGAAGACCCTGTTCCCTCGGAGTCGGACTCTTTCAATCATCATATTAGCTCTTTTCTTAATGACCATCAATCAACTGGGCAAGCTTCACATCAAAGAAAGAGAAAAAGTTTGTCCAATATTTATTTACCTTATCTTTAATTTGTCAAAAAAATTTATTCTCACGTATTTATTGCAACATTTCACACTCAATTTTCATGCCCAGGGATTTCACATGAGTACATTGACTTCGGAAACAAAACATTCAGTTGTTGTCATTGCAACGCACTATTTTGGCTTAATGAGCGTCTCGCACATTCAAGCCAATCCAATCCAAAATTTTCTCTTTGTTGTCTTAGTGGAAAAATTAAGCTTCCACGGCCACCACCAACACCTCATCCTCTTGATGACTTGCTTAACAATATATATGGCCAGACATCCAGCATGTTCCGCAGAAATATTCGTGCCTACAACTCTATGTTTGCTTTTACATCCATGGGAGCAAATATTGATCAATCAGTTAATCATCAGCCTGGCCCGTATGTTTTTAAGATCAATGGTCACTGCCATCATCTTATGGGATCTCTATTACCTTCTGATGACAATGCTCCAAAGTTTGCACAACTTTATATTTATGATCTTGCGAATGAGGTTTCCAATCGGATGTCACAATTCCCACATTCAACCTCTGATTCATCATTGGATAAGACTATTGTTGCTGATCTTATTCAGATGCTGACCTCAACTAATTGTTTGGTTGGCTTATTTCGTCATGCATCCCAAAAACTCTCCGAACCTGGCAATCCTGGATATAAATTGCAATTGTTAGGCCAAAGGACATCTAACACCAAGCAATATAATTATCCAACTTCAGATGATATTGGTGGTTTAATTGTTGGGGATATTGGTGATTATCGATCTGAACGAGATATAATTATCGAAAGTACCTCATGCGGTTTGCAAAGAATCTCCAAGCTGCATCCAAAATTTATGGCCTTGCAATATCCTCTTCTATTCCCATTTGGTGAAGATGGTTATCGGACAAACATTAATTTTGCAAATCATGGCAGCCCCATCTCTGGAAAACGTCAAAGAGTCCCCATGAGAGCTTTTTATGCTTATCTTATTCAAGAAAGAGAATATGGTGAAGACACTCTTATTAAAGGTGGACGCCTTTACCAGCAATTTTTAGTTGATGCTTTCGCCAGCATTGAAGAAGACAGACTTGATTACATCAGAATGAACCAGAATAATCTTCGGTCTGATCTTTATCATAATATTACTGAAGCAGTGCTTAAAGGGGATGTTCAAGGATCGTCAACTGGAAAAATTATACTTCCATCTTCTGTCACTGGCAGTCCACGGTATATGATTAATAATTACCAGGATGCCATGGCAATTTGTAGAGCTTATGGAAATCCTGATCTTTTTATTACATTCACATGCAACACAAATTGGCCAGAGATCCAAAGAGAGCTCAATAAAAGCAGGGCTTACAAGCCTGAGGACAAGCCTGATATCATTACACGACTTTTCAGATCAAAACTTCTTGATATGTTAAAGTTCATAAAATCTGGCGCCCCTTTTGGCAAAACAATTGCTGGTAATGCAATCATTTCAATTTATTTCTTTCCTACTTTCCTTTGTAAAGGAATTACTGATTCTATTAAAATATTTTTGTAGATGTTCATGCAATTGAGTTCCAAAAAAGAGGTCTTCCACATACACATATCTTAGTTCGGCTTGCCTCGGAATACAAATTCAAAACTTCTGCTGATATTGACTCGGTTGTCTCCGCTGAGATACCAGCTAAAAACGTTGATCCTTTATGTCATGAAATTGTCTCCAAATTCATGATACATGGTCCATGCGGTGTTGCAAGACCAAATGCACAATGCATGTCAGGAAATGTTTGTACAAAGTCATTTCCAAAAAAATTCAGGAGCTCGACTATTTTGGGTGAGAATGGATTTGTATATTATAAAAGGCGTGAAATGCGTGATAATTTTGTTTTAAAGAATGGCATTATGTTATTCAATGACTATGTTGTTCCATACAACAAAGAACTCTTAATGCGTTATAATGCCCATATAAATGTTGAGATATGCTGTCAATCAATGCTCATCAAGTATTTATTCAAATATGTCAACAAGGGTCCTGATAGGTGTCGTGCCGTGATACAACATGACACCAATGATGAAATACAAGCATATCTTAATTGTCGTTTCATCTGTCCTTATGAAGCTGCTTGGCGTATTTTTCAGTTTCCAATTCATTCAAGAAATCCTCCAGTTGAGAGACTTCAAATTCATTTACCCTTTCAGCAAAATATTGTTTTCTCGGGCAGTGAATCTCTTCAATCTGTTCTTAGAAGGCCAGGAATAAGGAAAACAATGCTTACAGAATGGTTTGAATGCAACAAACAATTTTCTGATGCACAGGAGTTGTATTACTCAGAATTTCCAAAAAAATATGTTTGGGATCCTAGACAAAAGGAGTGGACTGTTAGGTCTAAAGGGCTATGCCTTGGGCGTATAGCATATGTGCACCCTGCTGCCGGAGAACTTTATTTTTTAAGGCTGCTTTTAAACCATATTAAAGGATCAACTGGATTTGCAGATTTAAGAAAGGTTCATGGCATTGTTTATCCAACATTTCAACTTGCTTGCAAAGCACATGGACTTTTGGGAGATGATAAAGAATGGTCTGAAGCTTTCTGTGAGGCAATTGCAACTGCATCATCACCACAACTTAGACAACTTTTTGTTGGTATTATATTATTTTGTCAAGTTGCTGACCCTTTGATTCTATTCAACCAGTTTTGGCGCTCCATGCATGATGACATCCTTTGCAAGTTAAGAGCATCTTTTAAAATGCCCAACCATATTCTAGCTGATGATCAACTCAAAAATTATGTGTTATATGAGCTTGAGCAACTATTCAATGCTTCCGCAACAACACTTCAAGATCATAGCTTGCCAATGTCGGATGGACAACTCCTTAAAGAAATTGCCAACAAGCTTCTAAGAGAAGAGCTTAATTATGATCTGGCTGAACTTAGAAGTCAACATTCCTTTAATTTTGCTTCTCTCAACTATGGGCAGAAGGTTATATATGATTTGATTATTGCGGCCATCTTTGATAAAAAACAAGCTTTAGTCTTTGTGCATGGTCATGGGGGAACTGGCAAGACTTTTTTATGGCACACTATCATAAATCGTGTCAGATATGAGTCCTTAATTGTTCTTGCAGTAGCGTCATCTGGTATTGCATCTCTTATTCTTCCAAATGGTCGCACAACTCATTCAAGATTCAAAATTCCACTTTCTATTGATGATTCATCAACATGTGCCATTAAGAAAAACACACATCTTTCACACCTTCTTCAAAAACCTCTCGATAGTTTGGGATGAGGCACCAATGATTAACGAGATGTTGTTTTGAAGCTCTAGATCGCTCAATGCGCGATGTTCTTTCAGAGGGTGAAAACTACAACAAAGATCTCCCATTTGGTGGAAAAACCATATTACTTGGTGGTGATTTTCAGTCAAATATTGTCGATTATACTCGATGGAACAAAAAAGCAAATAATTAATGCTTTTTAACCGACTCAAGTCTATGGTCTAAATTCACTGTATTGACTCTTACAGAAAATATGCGTCTCTCTACAGATGGATTAACTTCTGAAGAAAAGGTTGAAATTACTGAGTTTTCCAAGTGGATTCTAAATGTTGGTAATGGTGAAATATCTAATTTACCTTCACTCGATGAATCCGATGCTTCTTTTGTCACCATTCCCTCTGATCTTCTCCTTGAAAACTCATGTGAACCAATATCAACAATTGTCTCGACAATTTATCCAAGTATTTGTGACATTCAAGTTGACCCTAGCTATTTCAGAGAAAGAGCTATAGTGACAACAAAGAACACAATCATGCTCTGAAATCAATGATTTTGTACTTGACATCGCACCTGGAGAAAAACGTGTATATCTTAGCGTTGATTCTATTTACACATCGTCAACAGAGATTGATGATGCAAGCTCCTTATATCCCATAGAATACATAAACCAGTTGGAATTCAATGGGGTCCCATCTCATCAACTTGCTCTCAAAGTTGGGACACCAGTGATGTTGCTTAGAAATATCAGTCCATCTATAGGTCTATGCAATGGGACTAGACTTATCATTACACAACTTTCGTCAAAAGTCATCCAAGCACAAATAATAACTGGATCTAACATTGGCAATCAAGTGTTCATACCAAGAATCATCTTCCCAATCAATGAAATCAGATGTCCTTTTACAATTAAAAGGCATCAATTCCCTTTAAAGCCATGTTACGCCATGACAATAAATAAAAGTCAAGGACAATCTTTGAAAATTGTCGGTGTTTTTCTGAAAGACCAAGTTTTCACCCATGGTCAGCTTTATGTTACTCTCTCAAGAGTCACTTCCAGAAAAGGTTTAAAGATTATTTCATGTGACAATGAAGGACGTCCTTCTACTTATGCAAAAAATATTGTCTATAAAGACATTATAAGCGCTATTCCTAGAGGTTTTTCTTCTTCTTCTTTCAATCTTTAGCGGAAAAAAATATTAATCATTGTTTATTCATCAATACTTTGTACGTCATAACCATTACACTTCACTTCTTGGAATGTTTAACTCTTCATTCAATCTAAAACAAAAAAAAACATTATTTTCCCATCAATATTTTGCAGATCATCAGCGTTAATCTTTGGTTCGACACTGCTTCTTTTGTTAACTTTATATATTGCACTGCTCATCCACCTTATTAATTATTTAGTCAAGTTTTCATCAACCTTATATATACTTCTAACATTTTATGTTTCTTTATCCATTATGGGTTACATTTCTTTTGTCATTTATAATTGTTGATTCTTATATTCTATTGTTTATATCTTTGCTTTCGATGTGATGGCGCCATAAATCCAAAGCATAAAAAAATACAGCTTCTACCAATCCTTATGTTGAAGAGTTTGTCGTGTTTGGATCCCAACGCTCAATGGTCGTAATAGCAGTTTCAATTTGCCTTTTCGTTGATGCCACGGTAAGTTTATATGTGACACCCTTTCATTATCATCTATTTTTCCATGTCTCTTACAATTTTTTGTACCATACCATATCCTATTCAAAAATATCCATGAGAATTTCAATTCAAAAGACAAATTTCTACTTTTAATCATAAAATATTTATCCTACAAAAAATTATGTGCAAACTTTTAAACCCAAACTAATGTTTTTATACAAATGTATTTCGTCAAAACTTACATTTAGTATTATAGATTAAGAGACACTAACTTTTTTATTTATGTTCCACTACTATAAAACAAAAAATAAATTGTTAAATTTACTCTTGCAAACATTTTATTAACAACAATCAAGGGTTCCTGACATTATTACAATCCATTTACTATAATTACATATTCCATTTCATTTGACAAATGAAAAAAAAATTGAACTTTAAAAATAAATGTCATTAAAATATATCTATTTCCTTTTAAAGACCTTTGTAACGAGCACAATAACCGTCGTAATAGTTTCAAAAGTCATTAAAGAATACCTATCTCCTACTTCAAGTCAAAAACATAAACATTGAAAAAACTCCTTTAACATTTTACAACTGCAGGAAGAACTTCACCAATCTTTTGTATGATTTATACTTTAATTCCTTATACACAATATCTTCAATTTCATTGATGATAATTTTCACTTTGATACAACAGGGTAATGCAATTCAGGCCTCCGCTACAGGCAGAAATATACAACCATTTGCTGCTTCAATTATTGAAGGTGATTACTATCAAGTCTGTGGATTCTACACCTTTGAGAACAAATATACAAATTCTGTTGTTGCCCACGAAGCAGTTATTGATCTTAAGTCTGACACCAAAGTTACAAGGATTGATCCTATCACACCCCCCATACCGCGCCATTACTTTACATTCATCGACTTTGCACATCTGTTAACTACAGGAAGACGATCAGGGGTGCTTACAGGTTTTATCACAAGCTTGTGTTTTTTTCTTTTCACACCCCCTCATATGTTTTTTTTTCTATTGTATTTCTTTTCACCACTTGCCTTTTTTATTTGCATTAGATGTGCTTGGTCGATTAAAAGTCATTCAACCGCTTGAACAAATTATGGTTCGGGGTAAAGATATGACAGACAAAAGAGAGTTTATCATTGAAAATATAAGGTTTGTTATCTTAATCAAATAGATTTATCGGCTTAATAGCTTATTTTTAACAACTCAAATTTTCATGCAGAGGCGAAGAGCTCAGGGTTACTCTTTGGGGTGATGTTGCAAAAAGCTTTGATGATTCTGATCTAAGCAATCAATCAAGTCCAATTATAATTGTCTTTGCTGCCTTTCGAATTACTGAGTTCAAAGGTTTTTCTTATCAACCATATCTCTTTAATTTTTAATTATTCAATCATTGATTGATCTTGATACCTTTATATATTTTCTGCCTTATTAAACTCGATATGAAGTAACCCCAGTATATACACTCTTCTTCTAACTCCCAGGGAAAGCAAATCTCTCCAGCACTGTTGCTTCCTTATGGTATTTTAACCCAGAAATCCAAGAAATTCTTCCCTATAAACATTAGTAAGCTTTCCATTTCTTTGTTTATCTTTATAAAATAATTTCTTTTAACCTGTTTATAACAAAAATCTTCGATGATAAGCTATAAGGATGTTCCCGTTGAGGTGCATCAACTCCCTTCTACAACGAACACTCAAACCGTTGAACAACAGCTAAAAGAGAATAGAAAGACAATCAAAGAGATCCTTTGTATGGATCCATACCAATACAAGGTACGATAACAATTATCAACACTTTTCTTTTCACAAATTAGCCTTAATTTCTTTTCCTATCAGTTATTCAATAATATATGTTTGTTTGGTTATTATTCCAAAAAATGCAGAGCCAAAGATTTACATGCAAGGCCTTAATAGCTGACTATGATCTTCATCGAGGCTGGTGGTATCATAGTTGCCCAATATGCACAAAATCAATATCTGACAAAGGCACAGGTTTTAAATGCATTGAACACAATGAGGTCACACCGATTCCATGGTCAGCAAAAATTCAAAATTACTTTTCATGTCCACACCTACATCATACATGTTTTTCACATCATTTACATTGCGTCTCAAATTTGATTATTTCATTTCTTACATTTTCATAGGTTTAGAGTTGATTGCATTGTAACTGACGGCACTGATGTGACAACATTTCTAATGGTCGGAAAAACTGCTGAAAACTTCTTTGGCTCCTCTGCCCATAGTTATGTCTATGATAAAGGGTTCATTGATTCCGTTCCAACTCCTATGATAGACAAATTACAAAAGGCCAAAATTTTTCAGTTGTGATTCGGAACTTTTCGCTCAATTATGAATCGTTGTGATATCATTGTTGCCAATGTTTTCGATGACATTATAGAAGTTGAATCTCCACAGCATGTTGAACCAGAGCTTCATGATATAAATGTTCCTTTAATCGAACAAGCTTCTGCATCTTCCTCTACAAAACCACTTTTATTAGACCCAATAACCCCATCACCTATTCCACCATCTAGAGCTCACGTTGCTACTCCTTCACAATCACAAACTAAGAAACATCTGTTATTTGAAGATGACACACCTCTGCAAAGGTCACATGTTTCTTTCTCTCTTCATATCTTTTACCTTTAAATTGCAATCATATCATTTATATATGTTTGCTTTCTCAATACTAAATACATAAAGTGTTGATTTTTTTGTAATTCACAGCTTGGCAACAAATACTTCAGCTGAACCTCCAGATGTGATCCCATTACTCGATCCCAGTGCATCAACAATGCCTAAAGAAGATGACCAACCAAATACTTCAGTTGCACCTCCAGATGTGATCCCGTTACTCGATCCCAGTGCATCAACAATGCCTAAGGAAGATGACCAACCCAAAAAACGTCACTGCACATCAAAATCACTTGATGATTAGGTTAGTTTTAACTTGCTCTTAACTTATGACATTCCAAAAACTATTTATTGGTCTTCATTGCCTTTTCATCTCACACACAAAAATATTATGTTATATACTTTTTCATGCAACATCGTTTACAGCTTTTCTACTAGGCACTTCACATACACCAACCTTGCACTCTTGATTCTTGCATCTATTGTAAATTTTGTGCAAACCAAGATTAAACTTTATACATAAACAATATCAAGACAAAATATTTAAAATCCTAAGATGAAATTCTTATACCTGCAAAATCACTTTCAGTTATCAATGTTGTTTTTTTAATGATAAACATCACAATCAATGTCTATAGCTTTTTCATTTGCAGGATCTTCTAAGGAACATCGTCTTGACTGATTTTTACATGCCTCCCTGCACTATTTCCAGGTCTCTATCCTCTCTTAAAAAACAATGGTGCTTTTTGCTATATAATGGCATCCTTTTGTTATGGTGACATAATATGTTGATATTATTATGCTTTCAACTCTTAAACTGGTTGGCTAATCTATTCACTATTTTGGATGTCAAATATGGACAATGTAATCGATTGGCCGATTTAATGATCTAACAGTTTCAAGAATATCAGATCATTTTGGTGGCTTAGAAAGGTGTTTATGCATTGGGTTTGTGTCAAAACTGAATCTTGCGAGGTTGGAACGGTTTTTTCAAAAATATCGGTAATATTCTCGAAAAAGTTGGTGTTTGAATTGAGGGGCTAGGAAGGTGAAGATTTTGAGATAAGGTTACTGGCGAATTCAGCTAATTGTAGTTATAACATACACAACAGTTAATCAATTATAGTCTTTCAATATCCAAATTACAATTCGCACATCTTTCATAAATTTTATCACTTACAATTTCGAAATTTATCAATTCAATAATTATTTGAATACTTAAACTTATAACCATAATCAACTAATCCAATGCATACAAATAAATTTACAACATAATTTAAAAAATACAATTTTCTATCTACCAACTAAAAAATTCTTTGTTTGCCACATACATAATCAGTTTGCGACAACAAAAAGCTCGACAGCAGCGTGGGCTACCCAACTAGTTCATATCTATAAGGGTGCATTATTGCAGGCATAATTAAATTAATCTTACTAAACTTCCTCCCCTCAAAACATTGCATGATGAAGGATTTTTCCATATTACATGTTCATTTTCTTATTACGTTGATTAATTATATTAAGAATTATAGTTAAATATTTTACAATATAACATGGAAGGTAGTAAATATATGGATAAGGTCTGTTTGGACAAAGGAAATATTACATATATTTTGTGACCTATATCATAAGGTCATTGACAAGGGAATGCGACTTACAATTCATTTTGATAAAAACAAGTTGGAGATTTCTTATCACATTATTCAAAGAACAAACCAATCATGTATTGACCAGAAAACAATTAAAAAACAAGTGGGATGGATGAAAAAGGATTAGAGAATATGGAGAAAGTTGATTTTTGAAACTAGTGTTAATTGAGAACAATCTCAACAATGAATGAGTGGCGGAAAGTGAAAATTCAGGTTAATTTTCATTATCCAAATTATTTAAATTTTTGTTCCATTTTTTGAAATTTTTATGATAGTATATTTGCATGAATTATGTTTTTCCTGTATGTAGGAAACTAAAGGAGCTAAAAAATTAACCATGTTGGTATTGAGTTTGCCTTGAAGTTAAAATATGATAGAATGTATTCTAACATTGTTTCTACTGGAGAGTATGCATGAGAACCATCATTAAGAGTACTTGGTTGTTTGATTTCGTTGAGCTTGGTACCAACAATGCCAATATTTATCTAATTGATTTTGAAAAAGAAAGTGGTGATTCAGAAAAGATAGAAATTCTACATTTGAGAATGACATTTCTGGTTAGTTGGCAAGTGAATATGTCAAGTAGTAGCAACATAAGGAGCAATGGAAAAATAAAATAAAAGGATGCTTGTGAGGTTCAAGCAAAGAAGAAGACATCTAACATTGACATTCAACTACTATCAAAGTGGGAAAACAACTTGAAAGTATGTTGACGATGAGTGATTTTATTTCTTTACATATGGATCGAGAAAGGTGGTGTATTCATGAGGTTATGGATGATCTCCATCCATTTCCTTGAAGAGAAGTTAAAATGTATGAAAAGAATGTATGCATGGAGTAAACATATTTAACTGATAGTATGACTCACTTTTCTAAATTGTTAATTTTTATGTTAGAATGTTAGCTAAATGTAACGTGTTGTGTTATTTGACATGCTCGATAATTTATGTATACATGTTTACATTTGCAGCTATTGTGCATGGATAATTTTGACAACATGAGTTTGCAATGCATGCATCGTTGAAGATACATTTTGTTTTTGTTATATTTTATATGTTTTATTCATTGGTTTTGTTATTGTATGGTTTATTCATTACTTTGGTCATGAACTTGTTAAGTAATTGGATTGTTGGGTTTTATTGTGTTTTTGATACATTTGCAGCTAGTGTGTTGCTCTCTCACATGTAAAAATCAACTTGCGATGACTTTATGGTTTTTTATGTGGTTAACTTTGGGTAAAGGACAAGGAAATGATACAAAAGATTTCAAATTTATAGGGTAAGGCATAATGAATGACAAAGAAAGAAATATAATTTGGAAGTAACCCAAATGCAAGATAAAGTTTTGATACCAAAATAATGTAGTTTTCAGCTCATATATATATATATATATATATATATATATATATATATATATATATATAGAATTGTTGCCAACAATTATACGTAATTCACTTAGTACAAAAGATAAAAATAATTTTCCTTTTGCATGGCATCATTTATTATTTTCTATATAAGTGAGAATCTTTTTTATGTATTGCTATTAATTTACAATCTAAAAAATCAAGTTAAGTGGATAGAAGCAAGTGAAACACCATTGTTGTATTGCAAGTATGTTGCAATTTTTTTCTTCAACTCTTGATTTTTTATTTATTATCTTTAATATTATATGTTTTGATTTTTAAAATTGCATTTAAAAGCATTTGTTTTATGTTTTTTCATGAAATTTAAAGACATGAATGATTCATGGTATAATCATATAGTTAAAAATATTTTAATACTAATTATGATAATGTTATAAACCGCATTGTACAACACATTAATTATCATGCTTCTGAAGGTGATAGTGCCTCAATAGGAGACAATGATGATAGGAGTACTGATGATGAAAATGATGACAATAATGATGATCACAATACCGATGACGATGATGACAGTGATGAAGAAAGTGATGGTGATAGTGAATTGTTTCTAAGGAGACAATTTGACATGGACAAATTAATTATATGCACAGCTGGAGCTATAAACATGTATTACATAAATTATATGCATAAAGAGCCATGTATGGTTTCATACAATACAAGTATACGTTAGCTAAACAAAAGTACTAAGAGGTCAATGAAAACAATATGTTAACATGTTTAATATGAACACATTATCGATTAAAGCTTTCAAGGCGTGTGAGCATGCTTGAAAAGATGCAATGTTTCTATATACAATAACAGTTGAGGCGTCAAACAAGAAAGTGCAATAGAGATTACAATATTCAAGTGAAACTGTTATTAGATGCATAAATAAAGTCCTTAAAGTAATATGTTTGTTTGTTATAGAAATCATAAAACCAGCAGATCCATAATTTATAGACAAACCAAAAGAAATTGCAATGAATCTAAGATATATGCCACATTTCAAGGTAAGATGTTTTTATTTTAATTATGTTTTAATGAATATATTTTGTTTTATTGGTGTTTGTAATTAATTACATTGTTATATTTTTTTCAAGTAGAATTGTGATGATGCAATTGATGGAACAAATGCTCGTGCTTACATATCATCTGATAATCAAGGTTCATTTATTAGAAGAAAAGTGTACCGATCCAAAATGATATGGTTGCTTGTAGTTTTGACATGGAATTCACATTTGTTTGGGTAGGATGGAAAGATAATGCGCATGACACACATGTTTTTCTTGAGGTTATTAACAATAACAATATAAAATTTCTCAAACCACGAGAACGTTGACATTTCATATAATTTAAAGGTTGATAATTAAATTTAATAATATTCTTTTTTAGTTTCTGATTTTATGTATACTTGTGTTTTCCTCATTTTTGCAGGCAAATACTATGTGGTTGATTCTGAATATCCTAATGAGCATGAGTATTTAGGTCTTTATAAAGGTGAGAGGTATCATTTACAAGAGTTTAGGCATCTTGGAGAACCAAGTGGTCATAAAAGAAATTTTTATTTTGTGCACTCATCATTTGGTAATGTGATAGGATGTTCTTTTGGACTATGGAAACACAGTGAGAAATTTTACAAAATATCTATGCTTCTACATACAAAATACAAGTGAAGATTATAGTTATATCAATTACACTACATGACTATATTAGAAGAATTTTGTACGTGATAAAATTGCAAGTAGTTTGATGAGAGAATAAAAACAAGTATCTAATTTACTTTAATTATTAATTACATTATGTAATTATGATTATTTAATCTACAATACACATACAAAAAAAAATACCCCCACAATCCATCGCGATCATCACCATGTTTTTTCAATGCAAAAAAATTAAATATGTGATATTTTTGTGTTATAGTATAAATTTAGGTAAAATAATAAATTTGTGCAAATTTGTTTGTTAAGTCCAAGTTTTCTATACAAAATTCTTGTTAAGTGCATGTTAAAATTATTATCAATATTATTGCACAACAATTAAAATAATTAAATTTCCTTGACAAATAAAATAAATCCTAATAAAAAATAAAATGACAAAAATTAAAAACAAAAACTAAAAGCGTGGATGTATATATATAGATTAAAAATAAACATTGTCCAAGAATGACAGAAAAAACACAGAAATTAATAAATCCCTAATAAAAATAAAATGACACAAATTAAAAACAAAAACTAAAAGCATGGATGTATATATACGTATTAAAAATAAACATTGTCTAAGAATGAAAGAAAAACCACAAAAATTAATAGAAAATAAAAATTCAAACAACAAGGACCAAAATGAAAAATAAAATATATAATTAATTCCAATCAAATGCCACAAATTGAAACAAATAAAAACATTGGGATCAAAACAAATAAATATATATTTTTAAAAAATTGTAGTGTAATCTTGTTAAAAAAATTAAAAGAATAAGGATTGAAATGAAAAATAGCATATAGGACTAATTTCAATTAGAGGACACAATTAAAACAAATTATAAAATTAATTCCAATCAAAGGAAAAAATTGGAATAAATAAAACCTTGGGACCGAAATTAATAAAGATATTTAAAAAAAATTGTTGTGTAATGTTTTTATAAAAATTAAAAGAATAAGGACCGAAATGAAAAGTTGTGTATATGAAAAATTTTAATTGGAGGACACAATTAAAAGAAATTAAAACCTGGATACCAAAATAATTAAATGTATCAAAAGCAAACCAAAAAGCAAAAGAATAAGGACTGAATTGAAACTGACATATATAATCGGTTTCAATTGAAGGAAATTATTGCAACAAATCAAAAACTATATTAAAAACAGTAATAAAAGTGAAATCCAAAGAATAAGGACCAAAATAAAATTTTACGTAAACCCTAAGGACTGGAGCGTATTTTTGAGCTGCAGGAGAGAGAGGGAGGAAAAACTTAAATCTATTAACCGTTATCGACACGCACCGCACTCGGGAGGAAGAGGATATGTCGGCAGCACCATGTGAAATGACGAAAGACTATTTTTGACCACTAGAATGTTGTGCACGCGCCACTCGAATGGTGCATGCAGATGAAACACTTTAGACACATCCGTACAACACACCTGTAGTGCCTCGAAAAATAATAATATAATAATATAGAATCACTTATACACCCATGGACCCATCGATAACTATGAAAAAACCACCCTGGAGAATACAGAAATACCCTCAAAGCAGACACCTATTTTTTGTCGTTTTGAGGGCTAGTTTCATAGTTTCACTATGCAAAGAAATCAAAAATATCATCCATTTTTTGGAAAATTCTAAACTATCCCGGTCAAGTTTGCCTTCTTTTTTCTTTTCGGGGCTATTTATGTAGTTTTAGTGTGTAACAAATTTGGAAATATCATTCATGTCCCTCAGAAAATTTGAAAATGTCTGCGTTCCTGGGGCTAAAGTATTTTGGTCCTGAGGGCAAAATGGTCATTTCACTATAGCAATCCATAGTGAACTGTCTCTAGATGAACAATAGAAAATGCACAGATAAAACAGTACACGACTTTTATATTTTAGTTAATGTATGTATGTATCTCGTATGTTTGTATGTATATGTGTGTGTGTCAATGTGTGTATGTGTATGTGTGAGTATCTATGTGTATCTGTATGTATATTTGTATGTGTATGTGTGAGTATATATTTGTATCTCGTATGTATATGTCTATGTTCTTTAAATTAATTTCACAAGTTGACATCACTATGATATACATAGTAACCAAACACAAACAATTGTTTTTCATTAAACCACAAACTCAACCATAAGTTTAACCCAACACTTAAATTTCAATTATGAAGTTGATTTTGATAAAATTCCTTTCCTTAGCTTCAACAACAAAAGCAATCAAAATACCAGACACGATTATAATATTGTTGTTATAACTTGTTTAGAGCTTAATCGCATGGATGCTAATTTCATCTAAATTTGATGGATATCTATTTTATTTAATGAGTAAATTTCATCTAAATTTAAATCAGATATATTTTATTTAATGAGTGAGTAAATTTCATCTAAATTTAAATCAGATATATTTTATTTAATGAGTAATGAATAACATAAACAAATTATTAAATAATGAATTTATAAAAGAAGTTTTTTTTCGCTTTCCACCGAGAAGAAGCTCCAGATCTTAGGTAAGGCACTCACATGTATATGACATTTGGAACTTAAGAGAGGAGAAGGGTCGAATACATCCACGTTTAAAACTTGTCTGTGATTTCCTCTGATCTCATTTTTTTAATGCCAGAGAACTTTAATTTTATATTTAGGATTAAAGGCACATAATTTTTGGCAAGTGAACATAATTTTATATTATTTTTTCTGGCAAGTGGATTCAGGAAAAAATCTCTTAACAAATCATCATTTGTTTTGATTGTTGTCGAAACTACCATTCTAAGTTTTCTCCCTTTTTAAGGAATTGATTTTTATAACACGGTAGTGAAAGCTAGGTTGAACCCAGGAAAGATTATTCTAATTCTTCAAACAAAAAATTAAAATATGGATCGTGGAAAAACTAGAGAAAATTAACATTATAAAAAGAAAACATAGAAGATAATTTAGTGTGTATATGGTAAGTTCAAAAAGATTGTCCATTAAACAAATTAAATAAAATAATTATTCTTTTAATTCAAGCAAATACTTAAACTCATGTTACAGAATAATATAAATCATATTATGGGGCTCACTTGCAAGCTTAATCTTTTAGGTGAGATAATTCCTTAACATGGTATTAAAGCCTTGTTGACACAACGATCACGAGTTTGAATCTCACCATCCTCATTCTATTTGATAAAAACCAAGAACAAGGTGATGGACCTATGCAAGTTTCAAGTTCAAAAAGTTTTCACTTGAGAGAGTGTGTTAGAGAATAATATAAATCATATTATAAGACTTCACTTACAAGCTTAAGCTTTTAGATGAGATGATTTCTTAACACTCTCATTACGCAAAAGATTAAATTAATTAGAAAGATCCACAACGTAAAAAATTTTATATGTCTTATTCTCTTAATGTGAAAGTTAAATCACCCAAAATTATTTATTTTGCTTATTTCTTGATCCAAATCAATAATTAAGAATTGAAATATTCACACACACACAGAGGAATGAAAACGATATGTATTGATGTTAAGAATAAAAATAATTTTTATTTAAAATATCATAATGAACATAGACTTAATCACGTCCTCTACCTCAATTAATTTCATTGTCATCTAGGTTCCTTCTTTATCATATTTCTTGTCCATTTCCTGAAAATCTAAATGATTCTCAGTGGAGGTCAAGGACCATGCACATACACTATGGTATTATTTGTTTAGATCTTGTAGGGACTGTGAGCACAAAATATCAGCTCAATTTTCATCAGTTGATCGAGAATTTATATTATTTTTTAAAAATTTATTTTAAAATACACATCAAAATAATTTAAAATTAATATAAAACAACTAAAATACAAAAACAAATAAAATCTTGAAAAAGACTTATTTCCATTACACGTACCAAAATCGATTAGCATGGTAGGCTAAGGGACCATTTACACACTCCCCCTTTTCTTTTTGGGACCCAATTTCCATTAGCAACGCATGAAGAACAAGCATGTGGTATTTCTCAAGCCTGGACAAAACTATGTTGCTGGAATAACAGTTTTGAGCTCCACTCAGAGAAAAAGGTTTTTCTAGATTCCGGCCTTTTTGAAGGAGCACTACAACTTCATCATCACAAAACACATAAATTTAATTGCATGATGAACACATGCGTGGACTCTGCCCCCTTCTTTATCTATCTATCTATCTGTTACTTTATCTATATATATATATATATTCTGAAAACGTGTTTTATGAGAATAGATTAATAAATAAAATTTCGATTGTCTTAAACGTTTACAAGAGATACACATTTTGACATAAACTCAAGATCTATTATACAATTCACAAGATTTTGGTTATCATGCCGCAACTCTTAATGACTATATATGCGTGCGCATGTGTGTGTGCTATCATAAGATTTACTTATTAAACTCTCATCTAGTTTGCTAACTCAAAAACTAGTTTATATTGATTTTTTTTAAACAATATAGAAGTTAATTTTATAAGTTAATCAAAAACCCGATAAAACTCAAGTTGATTTGTAAAAAAAAATAACGAAATTTTTTTTTTTTAAAAAAAAAATCTTGAAATTATATCATTTTAATTGACTTTGATTAATTTTAATAAACTTGCGCAACGTGGAACTTGGATTTAGTAAACGATCAGGTTGCGTTTATGGAATTTTATTTTTATTCCATATTTGCCATCTTTCTTTCTTTTTTGAAAGATCTCACAGAAAGCTTGGCAGAGAACCATGTCACGGAACTAGCTCTTTCAATATACGTCTTTTACTATATGGGTTGAAACCAATATTTCTTGTGGATGTTGATCAGTTGTTTAATTTGGAAAAATAAATTGAAAATATTTAATTCACATAATAAGATAATAATATACGTATACTCAATATTAAGGTAATTAACACCCCCCAAGAATTCAAATTACGATAGTTGGATTTGAATACAAGTTATGGACTTCATTTTCTTTTACCACGCAACTTCCTCACTTGAGACAATTCTAATCCAATTTTTCAAACAAATTATTCAATTCATATATATATATATATAGCCTATGTGATGTCTACCAAGAACATAATTAGTCAACTAGGGTTTACCTCGCAGTTTGCTCTGAGAACTCGTTAGTTGGGATTTAATATAGATCGAGTTTAACGAGGTTGTTTCATGATTCAACCACCAAATTTTTTTATTAAAAATAAATAATTAATTTCATAACTTCATAGCCCAAAGTTTTTTTTTCTTCAAAATTTTATCAATTTTAAGCTGGATTTGATAAAGTTAACATATAAAAATAATACAAATATATCAAAAAATAAATTAAAATAAAAATATATTTTTTAAAAATACAGTGACGAACACTTAGTATTGAAATCTCTTAGATCAATTTATCTCATAAACCATAATTTTGACTAAATTTTCAGGGAATCATATATTGATTGAATGTCGGTTTGAAAACAACGGCGGTATTGG
>CM063592.1:6041098-6241098 GCA_032356905.1 Salix exigua
TTCAGAAACCATGTTGACAAATGTTGACAAGGTGCTGGCATGATTTTTGTCCGAAGAAACTGATTGGTTTTTGCTTAAGAGAGTGGGCCCGCTGAAGTAGTTTGGTCTTCGGGGTGGTCTCTGTATTTATGGAAGTGGTGATGACGCAGAAGATCATGACACCTCAGAGCCCTCCTAAGTCCTACCTTCATTGGCTACAACATGTCCCAAATCCATAACTTATCAGTTTTCTTCCGTTTCTTCTAGAATAACCTGCGTGGCGTTTCATCCAAAATAACCGCTGCATCTCTCTTCGATTCTGTATATTGAATAAACCGAAACAAATTTTATTTTATTTGGGATCTCGATCCATTTCATGAATTTTATCCAAATTTCAGTTGAAACATTTTTTTTATCTTCTACCTTGTCTTTTGCTAGTCTAGGAATTCTAATGTACCAGGATGGACCCATTACTATCATAGCTTGCTAGTCTAGGAATTCTAATGTATCAGGATGGAACCATTACTATTGTTAATTATGTTCTGTTCTGTTCAAAAAACCTAGATAAAACGGTGTTGTTTTTGTCTCGATTTTAATTCCATTTCATTTCAGAAATTCCGGCTGGAACTCCTCGGTTTCGTTCCGAGCGTGCCGTTCTAGGTTCAAAATCAATTTTTTTTATTTTAAGAAATTATTTTTGACACCTATATATCAAAATAATTTAAAAACACCAAAATATTTTAAATAAAAAAAATTTAAATTTTAATTGTGCTTGTTAAATTAATATTTTATTTTTTTCATATATATATATATATATATATATATATATATATAAACAGTACGACACCAAAACGGCATGCCAGAACTCTCCGAAACCGGAACGTTCTATTCCAATCGAAAAACCGGAACGACGACCAGAACAGTATTGATAACTTTGATCACTATTAATCAAAAATAATATAATTATTATTTTGTCATTTCAAAAAAATATCAATTGTCTTATTGTTGAGGGTGATTCAGTCAAATCATTTTTTTTCAATTTTTAATCGCAATGAAATGACTAAATTACTCTTTAAAGTAAAAATATTTAAAACTAGAAACAAGAAGTTTTTTCAACTTTTCAAAGCTCCATAAAAAAAACTAAATTATATTTCAATGCAAAAACAATTTGGCTGACATCCAGGGGCTTTTTTATATATATTTTCATCATGATTATTTTTTGCTACAATCAATTTGAATGAATGTAATTTAGTCTTCTAACAAGTATAAAATATTATTTAAAAAAGGATTAGTTTGTGTGTGGTGTGTGGGATGCCTCTATGTTATTCGAGTGACATATAAGACGATGTTTGGTAACTTAATGGTGGCTTTCAAGACAACATTTGAATCATCTCAAGGCCTCTCTATCCTTGGGCAGCGCGTGTGGTGTATAGATCTTTAATTTTCTTCTATTTTTTTCTCTTTTCTTTAATTTCTTTACTTGTACTCTAAATTTTTAAAGTAACTCTTTAGTTTGTTTTTTCTTCAGATTTGGTCTCTATTATTTGTATTACTATTTTTTATTTAAAATGATTTATAAAATTCTTATTTTAATTTTACCCGCCTTTTGTTGTTTTTTTTTTCCATAGGGTACCTCTTATTTAGATAGCTATTTATTATACTTTGAGTCATTTTCTTAATCAATTTTTTTTTTCAATTTTTTCCAACATCATTTCATTTTATTAATATGTTAAATTTGGTCCTTATTATTTTACTTTCTACTTGTTTTATTTGACAATTTTCTTATGTTGAAATATACATATATATTTTATTTCATTCTTGAATATTAAATTTTTGGAAATTGAACTTCTTGGTTGAAATTAAGTTTAGGACTTCATGGGTTGTTAGTTTGAAAAATCAATCAATGTTTAGTGGATTTGCTTAAGTTATTTCATCCTTTTTAATGCTTATGTTTTTTTAGTTTAACCTTTTAGTGTTTATTTATTTCTTAAACCTCATATCTAATTCTTTTGTAAATCCTTCTAGGTTAAAACAAAGAATTGTTATTTACTAATTATGACATTTTTTCTAGGTTAAAACAAAGAATTGTTGGAAAATCTTATTCATCATTTTCATCGTAGTATGATTGAAGTAATAAATTAATTCATTATTTCCTTTTCTTATTTTGACATCGAATTTTGAATTGACATCCTTTATTGCTCTAATCATTCCTTTATTGGATTGCTTATTTAAGTTTTGCAATTTCTTATTTCATGCTCTAGATCTCTCTCTCCTACATTATGGCATGAGCTAATTTCTCATTCATTGCCATCATCTTATTCTAATGATCTTCAATCATTTTCTTCTTTAATATGTGTTTTCCTGTAATGTTTTCATTAAAAAAAAAAACATATATCTCTCATCAAGTATCTCGTTAGCTTCTTTCACATTTTATTCAAAGTATATGCATCTCTTTTCTACATATATTAATCTAGGTTCTTCCTTCTTTTTCCTCTTTTATTTCTACTCAATGTAGAATTTACTCTCTACTCCTACTTTTTATGAAATCGACTTTCTACTCCCTTTTTCAATAGGAATTTCTACCATTCCTTTTTTTTTTCCCCTTTATTTTATGATAGTTTTGATCTTTTTATTGTCATAGTTTCAAAAAAAAAATATGACACTCCTATTATGATCGTCAGTTATTTAAGTTATGCCCACCTCAATTAAGACTTTGAATGTCAAAGGTAAATGTTAAATTGATGTTAATGATCTAAAATCCAAACATTGTTCCTATAATTTTAGATTTACTCTAGACTTGCAATGATGTCTCAAGTTTAAATTTAAATTTTTATGTTCATTTTATATGTAAAAAGCAAATTTAAACTTGTGATGCAATCAAATAATTTGAGTGTTTTAAATGCAAAAGATAACTTACCAGCTTAGGAACAAACAACTTACATTATTTAAATGATTCTTCAATTGATTACAAACATGCACGATAACTCCTTGATGAAAGAGCATGAGTTGATATATATATATATATATATATATATATATATATAGTGTTTTCTTAGTTTTTTGGTAATGAGAATTGTAAGCCTTATAGATTATAATGAAAACTACAAGCCTATTGATTATCGCCTACAAATTATTAGCTTACAACAAGTTATATACCTAGTGATTATCACTTGTGAGATTGCAAAGCCATTGATAAACAAGTTTCAAAAATCCTAAGAACTTAGTTAAATTACAAAGCAATTGTTTTATTGATTTTTGTTCTTTAAATAGAAAAGTTCAAGTTGATTTTTAGTAACTATCTACTCACCCCTTTACATTTCTTATTTTAAAAATTTGACATGTCCTTGCTAGTCTAGATTTCATTACTCTTTGATCAAGTTTAGTGTATGACAACTTCCTAGAATGTTTTTACGATTTAATCCTTCAACATTTTATTGTTTAACATTCAAGTTAGTGCTAGGTAGAGGTTAAAACGACAAGATGTAATTTATTCAAAAAAATTTATCCTCATTTCAAATATTTTATTGCAAGTAGAAGAGAAAAAAACAGCACTCACACAATTTCTTATACAATAATTGATTTTTTTAATCAATATGTAGCCATGCGATTCAATACCCCCCTTGTGGAAGGCAATTCTCTTGCAGCTCCGTTGGCAATAAGTATGCAGCCATCAACAAGCTCCGTCGTCGTCCAGTGGCCAGTTTGGCGGCTTTCACCCAACCTCGGAGGGCCGGGTAGGATCCCAGCAACGGAGGTTTTTTTTTTTTTTTAATTGCAAGGTGTCAAAATGAGCAGAAACTTGAAACTCAAAAACCAGCTACATGGAAAGAAGAAAACCAAATGACCATCTCTTCAGTAAACTGTTCTTCTCTCTTGTGAGACCTCTCTTCTTCCCCCACGGATAATCGGCAAATCGGGCAAGTTCTTCGACACACATTGTTAAACCATCCTTCTATGCATATCTTATGAAACTGGTGCGAGCAAGGTAAAGCACTCGTGTCCTCATCTGCCTTCAATCGCGACAAGCAAACACAGCAGTATTCACCTTCAGCTTCTATGATCTCGGATGAACTTGATCCGACAGGAGATTCTAGCACGCCTTGCTTGGCGTTGCCCGACTCGTCCAATGTGATTCTCTTGCAAGCTGTTGCCGCATCTTTAATTCTCGGATGCCCTCTTAGGCCCATGAAGCTGTAGACGAAGGAGACGAATTTTCTGAAAACCATTATGGTTTTGATGGAGGATTAGCATTCTTGTCAGATGTTTAAGATGGTTTATAAGTGGTTGAATGAAAGTAAGCGCATATTGGATGGTCATATTTGCTGTCCACTTATTTGAGTGATTTGTAAGAATTGTTAGCTTCAAAAGAGCAGAATTTGAGTTTGCAACAAAAAAGAGGTTGCACCTAAACATGAGTGTTACTCTTGACCTGTCACTTGAAATTGGCAAATTACTATTACCTTCGTGTTACTCAGGTTATATGCAACATGTGTTCTGCAATTTAAATCAGTCGCATCATCATGAATTATTCTCCTTCGACTCCATGTTATTTCTAATCCCAGACCATATTTTAAGGTGTTCGAATTCATAACTACATCATGTTTTAAATTGGTAAAACGCTGGTTCAGTGTAACAGTTAGCAAGAACAAAGAAAATATGCGAAATCACTACTGATTGATAATTTCTTTTAATAAGAAGAATAAGCTGGAACGGTCATTTTGCTGCGTTCTAAAGCATTAACGTAGATATTTTAACTCCTTGATGCCACCCACACATAACTTTCCTTCTTTTAGCGTGAAGAAAATATCCAAGCTTCATGTCATGGCAGACAAATTTATTAGGCGAGCTACCGAAAAGCTAAAAATACACTGAAATCTGCCCAAAATAGATGCAATAACTAAGAACAAAGAGTTGAGAGTTCAACAACGTTTTATAAACATCGAAACCCAAAACACCTTCCATATTGTGATATAAACTTTTAGAAAGAACTACAACCAGAAACACATTATTTATCATGCACATAAACTGACCCCTAAATGCCTCTATTCGGTTCATATTCAGCATTTCACCGTGATCGAGCCAGCCTTCAAGACCCAGACTAGGAACTGAATCCCCCCAGGTTACAATTGGGTGAAAAATTACGACGAGGTTGAGGCCATCCTAGACCAGGATGCCGGTAAGGAGGAATACCAAGCCCTGGCAGACGGTCATAATCACCACCTATAGTTGAAGGAAACCCGAATGGATTAGGGTCCCTCCTGATTGGGACATGAAAGGAAAGAAATTGACGAGACTCTCGCCATGCATTGACATCCCTCTTCCTCTTCTTATTCTCCCAATATGAAGCAAACCTCGCCTTCCAATTGACAGTTCCACGTGCTTCTGTCCCATCTCCAAACTCCTCCACAAATTTCTGCTTCCATAAATCATTGTTCGAAGACAAGTACCGCATTTCTGAAGAAACACGTCCCATTTTTGCAATATCAATAGCAGGTAACAACTCCAAAATCTTGAGCTTCAGCTCTGTTGGGAGGCGCATCAAGCATGAAGGAAGAACCAGACCAGCCTTCTCACAGATATCTATCAACAATGGCAAAGCAAGGCCATCCTTTACAATTTTCCAGAACTCAAAAATTTCATTTTCAGAATACAAAATGGATGACCTGTCACTTCCATTCATCCCATCATTCTTATCATTTCCCCAGACAAAATCTATAGTTGGCGCAAATTTATTTATATCCAGACATGCACGATATAGCCCTGATCCACCCTTGGCCAAACTCCCATAGACATTAACAAAATGGCCTAAACTTTGGAGCTTCAAAACAATTGTTTCAGCAATAACTTTACCATCCAGAAGTTCAGGAAGAGTGTAACAAAGTGACACTGCCAAATTCCTAGATGAATTCTCTTTCGGAAGGTGAAATCCATCAACTCGCATCCCAGATATAGAATCAAACCCGACAAAACCAGATTCTATAAAAACAGCGTGAACTGCAATAACCAAGAGCTTGTAGTTGCTACCATCATCACCCAATTCTTTCCTCAACAGCCTCCTCAAGAAATATGGTTCAGAGAACCTCTTATTGCCCACATCTACAGATCCAGGATCAACATCCATAGCTTCTACACTGGTCAATTCCTGGGTTTCTAAGGTTTCTCCACTCTGGGTTTTCAAACCCAGAGCTCCATGCCCTTCAGTAACTGCATCATCCATATCTGATTCTGCAATCTCATGCCTCTGTTCTAGAAAGTGCATATGTGGAGAAATTTCAGATTTGGTTTCTCGAGTGCTGGTATCATTAGCCTGAACACCAGCATGCCCTTGTACGAGCAAATCTTGATTGTCAGGCATATTCAAACCCGAGCATTTAGACTCTTGAAAACTCGTCAATTGATCTGACATAGGCTCTTGTACATTACCTCGATGACCTTGAACCTGTTCTTGTACAGAGGAACTAGAACCTAAACATAGGGGTTGGCCAGAGGATGAGAAATCTTGGGGATTGACAGAGAAATAGATAAGGTCACCAGACGTAATACCAAGTGATTGCAAAGAATCCTCAGGCACTGAGGTATTGAGCTCATCCTTTCTATTAAGAGACAAATAAAGAGACGAGCCAGCAGAAAATATTGATCGAGAAAGGGTCTCTTTTAGCTGTTGCAAAGTACAAGAATTCGGCACTTCAATTTTCACAGTTTCTTTAGATTGCACAGACCTCAATCTCAGCTTCATAGCTAAAACCGGCTAATCAATGCAGAATAATGCTGGGGTTGGACTATTGGATCTGAAAAACGAAACAACAACAATCGTAACAGCAGCAAAGATCACAAAATATCAGGGGGAGACCGACTTTCTCTCTAGCTTAAAGACAACCTAGTAATCAACCACACGTTATTTGTTGCTGCAGATGAATAAACAACAGGATCAAAATTTTGGGTTTATCTTGCCATCTGTAGGAACCAAACAAGGGATTCATTCTTTTACCTATGACAACACAAATCATAAACCAGAGCACACACGCATAACTTACGGAAAAAGAGACACCAATAGAATCAATGATAAGCGAATTTGTTTCTTTGCAATACCTAGACCCCCACCACCACCAAATAATAGACAAAGTTAAGAGCTATTGAAGAAATGAGTGAAGAGAAACCTTGAGGGTTGTTCGGAGGGTGGGCAGACCAGAATTTCTTAGAGAGTTTTGATGGTTCTGCTGCTTTCTTCTTTCCCAATCAATCCTTGGAAGAGAAGATTCAAGAAATCGAGCCCTTATATAATACCGTTTTTGCTAATAATTATATCTGTTCAATAAGCCTGCGCGCACCATGGGTCGGGCCCAACTACTCTTTTAAAAAAAAAATCTATGTTACACACACATATATGTAAATAATTTTTATTATTTTTAAAAATAATAATAAAGATGCGGGCATGGTTAACTTTTTTTCTACCATTAAAAAACCTTTAACTGCAAAAAAAAAAGTAGATACTTATATTTAATAAAAAAAAATTATATATTCTAGTAAAGTATAATAATTATGTTAATTTTATTAAAAAAAAGTCAGAGAATTAAGATAAAAATATATATTAAGTTTATATTACGAGAATATCTTCACTTATTTTCTTAGAACATAAATAATTTAAATTCTATTTAAATAAAATAATAATATAATTCCCTTTTTTTCTTATTAACATATACATGTAACTTTTTTTAATCATGGATTCTTTATTTGATAAAAAAAAGAATTATAATAAATTAGATATTTTTCTCATTCGATATTAAAGAATTATTATATAAATTATGCATGTTATTATTAGCTTGGAAAAAAAAAAGTCAGACACATGTACCGGTTTATAGGCTCAAATGCATCTTTTCTTTGGGTCAGGCTCTACACTGACCCATTTAATTTATTTAATTCTAATTTTAAGAAATTGTTTAACATGATAATTCACATATCCTCTAAGTTGGCATGGTTTAAAACATGGAATTCAATTTTGAAAAAAAAAATAAAAAAAAGTGTAGACAACATATCATTTGACAACCCATATATTGATCGCAAGTGGTGGTTGGGAAATTAGGGTAAGGTAGTTTTATGTTGAATTATTTTATTTTTAATCTATAAAAATAAACACCTATAAAACATCTTAGAGTAAATATTTTTCTTTTAATATGTACAAAAAAAAATCATTATTTTGTAAATGCTTTCATTCTATTCTCGTATTTGTATTTAATAATATTATGACAAAGTTTGGTCCTGTGGATTTTAAACTTTAAAGAAATGGAATGATTAACATGTGTTGTCTATTGTGTTGTTTTATAAGCCTAAGATTAGATGTTTTCTTCGGTTTTTATTTTTAGACAATGGGTTGAAGTTAGTTTAAATGTTAAGTCTTGGTTGTAGTAAGATAAGATATGATGATTTTGGTCTATTCCTCTTGAACAATTGTTCCACGTCTATACATGAATTTTGGGAATATCATATTTAGGACACGTACAATAAGTGTTAGGCTATTTGCTTGGCTTTCCATGAGGCAGATAGATTTAATTAAGATATATATTAGGGCATGGTTTTCAAAAACATCTTTATGATTTTTTTTTCATGTTTTTTTTTTTACAGACATGATGATTTCCAAAAGATTCTAAAAATATTAAAGGACCATTTTAAATTTATTAGTAGATCCCTCACATGTTTTTTTTTACTATTTGATTTATTTTTTAGATTGTAGACTTATACTGTGAGATATTGATTCGATATTAAAAGCGTATATTTTTCTTCAAAATTTTAGAAAATAAAAATGGATAATTTCCCCTTTAAAAAACAAAAATATATATTTTTTTGCATGTACAACCAGATTCTAAAACTTTTCATGCATGCTATGTAAAAAAACAAATATTGTATTTTTATCATATTTAAAAAAAATAGATGTTATAATCAATTTATAATTATCCATTAGAATTTAGCCAAAATTTTAAAATATACCCAAAATTAACTCTTTTAATTAATATCCGAGGTATAAATTTTAAAATGTAATCCACATTCCTAATATTAAATTAAATGAATTAATAACAATGAATATTAGGAACTAGTTATAGAATTTATTATTTTAGGGTATAAAATTACATTGTAAAATAGATCTTTATATATTAAAATACAAAGTAAATATAAGTGCAAGGTTAAATTTTGGATACTAAATGGTTATAATTTAACTTGATAAGACAAAGATATCTTCACAAGAAGAGATTTGCCTTGAACCTTTGATATACTAACGAATAGAAATATAGTCTAAAAATAATCAATAAACAATGCAACGTATTATAGATAAGGTGCACAAGGTAATGTATCTTTTCCTTTCCGAATTAGTTTTCTTATTAAAACTCGATACCCGTCAATTCAAAAGGCAAATTAGTCATTTGATGTCTTGCATGTCATTAACTACTTAGCTGGAAATGCTTGTATAATTAGTTAACAGGTGATAATGATTTTCTTCTTCTTCTTCTTCTTCTTCTTGTTAATTTATATTTATATGAAATATTTTTTATACAAGATGAAGACTTCAATTCCATAGACCTTTACATACAACAACTTATTATTTGAATCCTTGTTATCATTATAGTTATTTTTACGGTTAATTTCAATATAAATTAGACTATATCAATGCTTAGAGGAAATATCAAAACTGGGTAAAGAAAAAAAATTCTAGCTAAATGGTAGGATTCTTATAAGGATAAATTCTAGAATTAAAAAGGTTTGCAATTCAAGTTCCAAGCTTGACTTGTAATTTATTTGGATGCTATATTAATTGGATTGCATCTGAAAATGTTTTTTTTTATCATATTATTTTTAATGTTTGACAAAAAGATTATAAGTTCTAAATTTGAATTTCTCACTTGGATTCATACAAAATTAAGAAATCTTTTGCATTAAAGAAAAAGTGAATGACTTAGCATTTATAATGTGAAAATCCAAAGTAAATGACAAGCAAGTAAAAAAGTAAGCCGATAATTTCGGTGAAGTTTTATATGACCTTTCGTTTAATGATAATTGTATAATTAGGGACAAAAGCATGTTGATTCATTGATTTTTAATTTGTTTGGTGTTGTTGATAGTGCATAAAAATGAAAAAATGGGCGAGAAGGTAAAAGTGGTGAAGAAGAAATTTCTAATGATGTTGAACTGGAGGGTAACGGTATTGGAGATGATTTGAATATTCAAGTTAATGTCAATTTAGAGAATTTAAAGAAATTTGAATTAAATAATATTGACAATATTGATGTTGATATTAGTAGTGACACTAATAATTATCTAAATGATAATGATTTTGATGAATATCTCAAGAATAATAAAGAAGACTAAGATGACCAAGATAGTTATAGTTTTAGTTTACATGACACACACATTATATATATATATATAATGAAAATCTATGAATATAAATAATTGTATTGTATTTTTAAATTACTTGAATTGTGTATGAGTTTTTAATTGAACCTGCTTGAATTATATATGGGAAAAATATTTTCTTATGATATTATTTTCTATTTTTTCTACTCAAGTTTGCATTATATTTTTTATGTGAGGTTAAAAATGCAATTTTGAAAATCTTAGACCGGGTTAATAAGTCACTGAGTCAACCGCCCAAAAGCGAAACGATTAAATAACACTGGTCACGACCGGATCAAAATGACGTGGCTAACCCTGATGTTCCGAGTAAAGGAGGCCATGCATGATTTTTTTTTAATAATTGAGAAACTTTCTTTTGAAGTGAAGGTTGTGTTTGCAATTGCTTGAGATGAGTGTGTTAGCCGCCGCCGCCGCCGCCGTTTAAAGGTTTCTCCTTCTCCAAACAAAATCCCAAGTCATTTCAAAGAATCAAAATGCCCGTTGTTCAGCTGCCATTGAACAGCAATCACTCGAAATCTTAAACCAACAAAAAAGAGATTAGAAAACATGCATTAATGGATGAAACATCAAAGATCAACAGCCTCAAACATTCACAAATGAATGGCAAGAATTTCAACAAGAGACATCTTTAAATTCAGACACACCATTCTCACCCATCACCCCTACCTTCCCGCTCCAAAACAAATCACCCTCTTGCCATCATCTTCACATTCCGCTTCTATAAAAGACATGCCAATTACTTCTTACAACCCAAGATTTGAACTTTTATACTCAACTCTAAACCCATTTCACCTTTACCAAATCCAGGCTCAATTGATTACTTGTGGCCTTTTCTCTTTATGGTCTCCTAGACTGCTCAAACATTTTGCAGATTTTGGCGATATTGATTACACTATTTTCATTTTCAAATTTATTGCTTCTCCGGGTACTGTTGTTATAAATAATGTTGTTAAAGCGTATTCACTTAGTTCTGAGCCGAACAAGGCCCTTGTTTTCTTTTTTGAGATGTTAAAGAATGGGTTCTGTCCAAATAGTTACACTTTTGTTTCGCTTTTTGGGTGTTGTGCTAAAGTTGGATGTGCTAAATTAGGAAAAAAGTGCCATGGGCAAGCTCTGAAAAATGGGGTTGATAGGATATTGCCGGTGGAGAATTCATTGATCCATTGTTATGGTTGTTGTGGGGATACGTTGTTAGCTAAGAAGGTGTTTGATGAAATGTCGCATAGAGATTTGGTGTCGTGGAACTCGATTATTGATGGGTATGCTACTGTTGGAGAGTTGGGTATTGCTCATGGATTGTTTGAGGTAATGCCTGAGAGAAATGTGGTTTCTTGGAACATCTTGATTAGTGGGTACTTGAAGGGCAATAATCCTGGTTGCGTGTTAATGCTGTTTAGGAAAATGATGAATGATGGGATGAGAGGTAACAATTCGACTATAGTCAGCGTGCTTAGTGCTTGTGGTAGGTCAGCTAGATTGAGGGAAGGACGTTCAGTTCATGGGTTTATTGTTAAGAAGGTTTTGAGTATGAATATAATTCATGAGACTACACTGATTGATATGTATAATAGATGCCATAAGGTTGAAATGGCACGAAGAGTTTTTGATAAAGTGGTAAGGAGGAATTTGGGTTGCTGGAATGCAATGATTTTGGGGCATTGCCTTCATGGGAATCCTGATGATGGACTTGAGTTATTTAAAGATATGGTTGATCCGGCAGGTTTGGGGAAACGTGATTCTGTCCATCCAGATGAAGTTACTTTCGTAGGGGTGCTGTGTGCTTGTGCTCGAGCTGGACTGTTGACCGAGGGAAAGAATTTTTTCAGCCAAATGACTCACAACCACGGTGTAAAGCCAAATTTTGCACATTTTTGGTGTATGGCTAATCTTTATGCTCGTGCTGGACTGATTCAAGAGGCAGAGGATATATTAAGAATCACACAGGAGGAGGAGGATATGCCATTAGAATCCTCGGTATGGGCTAATTTGCTCAATTCATGTCGCTTCCAAGGAAATGTGGCATTGGGGGAAAGAATTGCAAACTCATTGATAGATATGGAACCTTGGAATTTTTCGCATTACCGGCTACTACTGAATGTTTATGCTGTGGGAGGTCGATGGGATGATGTTGCCACGATAAAAGACCTAGTAAAAACAAAGATGAAGGGCAGAACGCCAGGATGTAATCTTGTGGACTTGAAAGAAATTGTTCACAACTACGAAGTTGGCCGCCTTTTGCCAGGGAGGATTGGTGAACTCAACACGACAGCTGATGAAATGGCGGTGAAACGCAACCTATGAATTGCTAGTTCAGATCAGCGTCCACTAAACAAGAAACCTGCTGGGAGTAGGAAAGGTACTGCATCTGCTACACATTCATGGAGTAAGTTCTAATAGACCAAGATGATAGGTGGATTGTTTAAAGAGGGTGAGAGCTTAGCTAAGCAAGGAAATGTTGCCAAAAAAAATCTTGCAGGATCGGTTCTCTATACAGGATGAAATGATATTAACTCTCACTTTGAGTGGTGAGAGATGCCAACTCTGGGCTTTAACTCAAGAAGACAGTGGCTATGGCTAACAAGTTGAATGAGAGGTATTATGCCTTCAGTTTTTTAAGGGATGTTTATCATTTAACTAGTTTTATTTGCAGTATTACTCAATCATTGGTCAGGTTGCTTTGGCACAATTCAAATCCTAATGTTTAATCGAGTCAAACATCTTTATTATATGAAACACAATAACACAAGCCTCGATCAAAAGGAAGGCCAGCCAGCTTGCAGCGCTCAAATCAGCCTTTGCCCACCCTGCAGTATCCCCACGAGTTTATCGCAAACAAAAGCATGGGATTGTTAATGAATACAGTTTACTCGATCTCTTTCAACAGAGCACAGATACAACCTCTGATGCATGTTTTTGCCTCCTCTATTTCGAGTAAAAGCCAGGGCACTCAATTTACATGTTACTGGGAAGAGATGCAAGAGAACCTATCTCACAAGAATTAATTACAAAAGCATAAAATAATGTGAATTTAGTATTTAAAATTTTAGTTGGTTTTTTAATTTGATCCTTGAATTTTTTGTACACAATGATATCCTTTTTAGACCAAGTATAAGTTTAAGGACAATGAAACTGAATCTGTTGGCTAAGAAAAACATTGAAAGGTGGAGGATTAAAGTAGAAAATATATCACAAATAGATGATGGTTTCAAAGTTCAGGCAAAAAATAATTTGATCCTTAAACTTTATAAATTGTATTGATTCGGTCCTTCAATATTTTTCAATACAATTTTAGTATAAAAATTATTTTTTAACGTCTTATTTAAGAGATAAGAGAGATAGATTACTTAATTTTAAATGTAGAAAGAAAAAATTGACATTGACACCACTTACAACTACTAAAATGGTTGATCTTAGTGTCAAAGGATTTTATTTCTTGAAGAGAATTTTATTTTAGTGTTTTTTTACATTGAAATTTCTTAAAAAGACATATCTAACTCGAGAATATTTTTGGTTGTGGAGGTTTGTGTAGTTTTTTTAAGTTCATTAATGGATTTTTCAAGATATTTAGATTATTTTCTAAGTATTTTGGGTTAAAATATGTAATTTGATAAAAAAAAAACTTTTTTTTTCTCGATAACCACATTGGATAGAATTTAGGGAATATCATAAAACATGTCATCTTAAAAAACAAAATTCAAGAAATATTGTATTTAGTTTTTTTTAAAATACTTTTTAATTATATTTAAATTAATATGCCTCCCATTTTATATATTGTATTTAGTTTTTTTTAGCAGCTATTTTTTAGTTATTTTGTATAAATTTAATTTTTGAGGAGATTCTTCTAATTCATCAATAATGTTTTTTATGTTTTATATATCTGAACTTTATTTTTTAAAATAATTTTTTTTTTATTTCTGGATAGTATTTTTAATAAGTGTAACCTTTCGAAATAGTTTTTTTTTCCTTTGATATTATTCAATCAATTTTATTAGTATCTATATCTACTGTCATTTTATCAAATGAAAATTTTAATTTTTGAAGAGATCATTCTAATTTATCTATAATTGTTTTTATGTTTTCTATAACTGAACTTTTATTTTTTAAAATAAAAAATATTTATTTCTGGATAGTATTTTTAATAAGTGCAACTCTGCAAAATATTTTTTTTCCTTTGATATTATTCAATCAATTTTATTAGTATCTATATCTACAATCATTTTTATCAAATGAAAAGTTAATTTAATAAAGTTATTAAATACAATCAGGAAAATAAATCATGTTGCAAGATCAAATATTATGATCTACATCCTCGCCCTCCCCTAGACTTTTCTAGATATGTATTTAGTTATTATTAAAATTTGTTTAGTTTATTAACACGAAAAAATTTCGATTTATTTAATTAGAATATTGAATAGATTTTTTCTTTTAACACTTAATTAGTTCTTATGTACATATACATCTCAAGAAAACTTCCATGTGCAATTGTGTTTTATAGTTATTGCATATAACATGCGACACCCCTCGTATAGCCCCAGATCGAAGTCTTCAGTACACCAAAAGAAGACCCACAAAGTACATAACTGCGAAGCATGGCAACCTGCGAGACTCGAGCAAGTCCATAGGGAACACGACCAAAATAAAATTCTCAAAAATACAGAAGAGACAACCTATGGGCACCGCTAAACCAATTGAGCCATTTGTGGAGCATGAACTTGCAAGGTAATAACGCAAAACGCTCTACCTAATTCAATTTATTGGCACAGAGACACAAGACTAGATAGATGATTATGTCCAAGAAACAAACTTGGCAGGAACAGGGATACTGGAAATAGAAAAACAGACAAGGATCACTGCAACAGATAACATTTGCTCACGAGCAGAGGATTGATTGCACGAGACTACCACCACTCCCCTCCCCATAATACAACAATTATTTACAGTCTATGTGCTCATAGGTTCACAATAAAGTCGTAGAAACATAAAGTCTTGTCTACGCTAAGATATTCCACGGACAGCATTCAAACCACATTCCTTCAATGAAACCACAAGCACTTCATTCAAATGCCCACTGGTTCTCGCGACGAACTTCCTCCTCCTCCTCAGGTGTGAAGTCATTCTTGATGTTAAATGTCTTCCTGATTTCCTCCGGAGTCTTTCCCTTGATCATGTCTGCAACAGTCTGGCATGTCAGGTCCAGCAAGCCCTTGATGTTCAGATAGTTGGCTGCCTGCAGAACACAATTGAATGACAAAGATATTGGTTAGCCTTAATGCCGCACACAACCTGAGAAATTTTGAGTGGACATTTCATTTTTGCATTATATTAAAAGTCAAAATCAACCAAGTATAAGAGTGAAAACATTAATAACAGATTCAACTGCTGCACCTATCATGTAAGCTAGAAAACAGAATACAAGGCAATATAATGATTCTGTACAGGTAATTTTATTGATTGAAGCAGCCTGCTCGATTTTTATTTAAAGAAGAACCAGCTCCTTGCAATGTGAGCAGCTATTCAAGTAAAATTACAAACTTCTACCAGATTGAAAATAAAAAAGGACAAGGATTTCCCAAACTAAGCAACTTATTCCATTAAATTCAAATCTCTGCTTATGTCACTATACGTCCCAATATGGCATTTAATTACATTATCCAACACCCCTTGTGAGGACACCCCTAAATCACAAGTAGTGTTAAATAACTAATCTCCGCACCGAAAATTATTCAAAGATAAAGAATCAACAAAATATCAATTCACACATCATTAACAATGAACAACCCTCATCTTAAAGATCAATAACTTAAATTAACACTTTAAATAAAATCACCGAATACCAAAAAGGTTCAGAGATGATTTTGCTCCAACAATTAATACCTCGTATCCTACATAAACAGGAGAACAACACTTATTCCAGTAGACCAAATATAAATGCTTGTGTCACTCTCTCTCCCGTCCAATTGCATCCGATACTCTATTTAACCAAAACTCCAAAACATCCATAAGAACCCAAGAACAAAAACAGAAGGAACAAAGTATTTTCATATCCAAGGTCATTGAGCAAAAAACAGAGCTTCATGAATTAGCTCCTAAAAGCTCAACACTAGAATCTAGAAATGGAAATTTCACCCTAAGCCAGTGGATTCTAACCTAAAATATCCCAAATCAGTAGAGTATTTTATGGATAATTCAGTTGGGCTCAGGTGTACTCAGGACAAAATCAGGTTTCAGGCGGGTAATGGATGCTGCTCTATCCAAGCTAAAAACATGACCCAGAATTTTTAGTCAGATTAATGACCATTGACTACACTAGTGATTGTCAGGCCATAAATAAAAAAAGCCGACCAGACCAAACCCACCCTTTCCAATTACAACATATAAATACAAGAGGACTATATATGTCATTTGAAACCATGAATCCTTACCCTAACAATCCAATTGAGTGGATAAGGCAGCTACGTCAATAGAGTGCAAGCTCATCATCATCCTATATTGCTTTGAAACCACAAATGGTGAAAAGGGAAGCAGAGAAAAAGCCAGGAACATGAGCTGTGGAAGAGGATCCACATGCCACCCGATACTCTCTCCTTCTTTACTTTTCTTCCAAATACTTCGGTTTTATTTCTTCCGTGCATGGATCAGTATTCTTAATCATTCGGTCTTTTTTGGGCTTAGATCAATTGAATTTGGGGGGTTTTATGCTGTGCCGATTCCATTTTATTTTATGAAGAACAATGTTCATTTGTCCTCTCAAATGAGTATTGATGAACTAACAGTCTAAAAGTATTAACATCCCATTCTCACTAGACTCCATTTCTCTAAAGATAAAGGACAATTTGCATATTAGATAATGTCTCATTACAAGGTTTGTGAGTTCTTTACTTGTTGCATTCATTGCAAGTACTTTTCATGATTTCTTGCTTTTACTTGGAGTTGTTTGGTTTAGTAGTATCTTACTAAATCAAATGAGCAGAGCTAAATTGAAAAGCAATGGCCAGTAAACGAGTTAAAAACTATATACATTTGGTTTTCTGACGTTTGAAGTACAAAAAAGCTTCAGATTCTCTCTAAGGATATTTCATAGTGGTTACACTATTATTAATGGTCATCTTGTTTAACCTGAACCTTTTGCAACATGAGATTTCATTGTGCACATATAACAACAGATGTTTGTATATTGTAGGTTATATGTGGACAGCTGACTTACCTAAATTTTTATTTTGGCAAAAGACCAGAAGATGGAAACTTCTACAAGAACTGGTGGGGGTGAAGATGCTGAGGTGGGACATTTGCCTATTGTCTAACTCTCTGAACCATTTATTTGGATTTGCAGATTTATGAACATTCATTGAATTATTTGGTAGTGATGTGATGATCCAAGTAGAAACTTCTGATCAAGGTTGTCAAAAATCTAAATAAAATGACAGAAATAGTATGAATCAAGAAATTAATGACATGGGAAAAAATTACTAAGAAACAATTTAGCAATATTTTAAATTTTAATGTAATTTATTATTTTAAAATCAAAATTATATGTCAAATGACAGAATAAATATATAGACAAAAATAGAAATTGTATAAATTGTTTTGTTTAAATGAGTGTTGTTTAATTTTTGTAACTATTGTATAAGAAATTTATAAATTTTTGTAACTACTGAGTAAAAGCTTCTTCCAAAAGTCAAATTTAGCAAAGTCATAAATTCGGTATGGTTTTACCAATTTTGCCCGAGTCAAGTTTAATTTTAAAAGTTTTTGAGTTTTTAGTCTGATTTTCCATATTAGATACATGATGACTCCTAAAATCATATGATTTTACAACAATGCTCTCTGTCCTTAATTGAGTGAATGGGAGCAGGATGATTAATGATGTGTACCATCTGGTTCTTTGTTGAGTGAATGGGAATAGAATGATTTCCCCATAATGTTGTACCTTACTATTGTCAGTTGTTATCTCTGCATCAATCAATTATGTATTAGCTGGAATACTTGTTGGGTTATAATATCAGTGGCCAGTGATTATAGCTGCTTTTCCAAATTTCCTTGGAGGCCAATTATATTTCAATTGGCTATTTTCTGTAATGAATACATCTTGTATTCAGTGATGACCATCTCTTCAGGATATGATTTATTTTGATTTTAAGCTGGGATCTCAGTGGGTTTCCAGAGATAAGATATATGTATAGAATTCTTACAAAACAGAATGTGGATCTGCATCATTGCACATGCCTTTTAAACTCTTTTTGGGTCAAAAGCCAGGGAGATATTAATGAAATATAGATGTTTTCAGGTAATGGGTACCCAAAATCCAATCAAGTCTTCGGGTATTAAAAATCCATACTGGCGGGCAATAAGTCTGATATGGAAACTAGTTTTGGATTCAGTTTTGGGAATTGCTAGTACCAAAACCCGACTTGTCATCCCTGGTCTAAAAGTCAAAAGTACTTTTAATTTACATATAACAAAGACTTTTAATAACAGTACTAATTATACTGACTAAAGTTTAATTGAGGCTAAACAATTCACCACCTAAAACACATCAACAGTCAACAATAACTAACCCTAATTAATAAATAAAATAACCATTAAGAAACTAATCGATCCCCTAACCCTAATTAATAAAAAAATAACCATTAAAAAACTAATCAATCCCTTGTTAATCTACTTTTTTCAGTTAAAAAAGAATGCTTCACATAACTTCTAATAAAACCTAATTAAGTTTTCTCAAAAGAACAAAAATAACTAAAGTATCGAAAATACATAAGAACAACTAACCTTAATCGATGCAAGATTCAGATTTAATTAATAATTAAAACCCCTAATTAATAACAATTTATAAAACCAAGCATCTCACATGAAGCCATAGCAGATCTGACAAAAAAAACACTTACCAAAATAAGATCAAAAAGTGTAGCCTGGTCAACTTTAACAAACTCAGCATCCCAGTTCTTGAGCTCATCATCACCGCTGTTAGTTCCTCGATCCTCCAGTTTCGGAGCCTCAACGTGTTTCTTGCAGTACTCGATAACTTTCGCTAAGATCTTGCTTGTTACGTTCGGCAACGGAATTCCGTTATCGGCGCAATCGTCTTCTATCATGTGCTTAATAGTTTGTGACTCTAAAGCTACGGCTTCGTCGACCTCGAACGATTCGCCGTCGCTGCTCCTTAGGGATATCTTTCTTCCAGACGACATCGTATTGGAGTTGTTTGTTTTCTCACCTTCTCTGCAGCAAGAGTGTGGAGAGCCTGCCTTGGGTGGGCTTGTTTTATATTGTTTTCTTGACGTGCTGAAACGTCACCGTTGAATTAAATCGGTAATTCCCATTGTGGGTTTTGGTTTTGTCGTTCTATAAACATTTTTTTGGGTAGAGAGAGGATTGTGCATGTGGCAAACATTTATTGGGTAATGTTATTTCTCTAGCAAATGACACTTCGCCATGTGTTATGACTGGATAAGGGGAGGAGCCGAATTCAGTAAAAGAAGAAGTAATCGTTTCGCACTCCGGCTCAATAGGTGAAAAATAATTGTTTTTATATTAAAATAATATTTTTATTATTTAAAAAAAAAACTAGCAAATCAAAATAATTGGATTTTTGGTTTTCTTGCCACACAAATCGGTTTGGCAAGTTCGACCCAAAAATATTCAGGCTCTCTATTTTATTTGTTTTTAAAAAAAAATCAAACCCTCATTGTTTTTATATATTTTTTTTGCACTATTTGCTTTTTTATTTAAATTTTAAGTGTAACTTTCCCTCGTGTTAAAGGACTGAGCATCAAATAAATTTCAAAAGACAAAGGTTATTAAATCACGATAAGAGCTACGATCTAGATCATTAGTCAGGATATACATCCTTTTAATTTATTTAGAAAAAAAAAAACAAATTAACCTAAGTTTTGACTTGACGTATGAAGTTAGCGAAGCCGTAATCAAAGACCTAGGTCCATCTAAAATGTTATTGTGTTAATATCTTTATTGAAAATAATAATTTCCGTAAGTTTTTAATGAAAAATATTTTTGACTAGATCAATTAAGTTGTAGTTAAACCTAGCAAATCAACAAGATCATATTAACTCGGCTCTCAAAAAAAATCAATTTGAAACTCATGCCAGACAAGGATTCGAGCTGAGAGGCCTCATGGTTGACCCACAAAATTTAGTGAGATAAAAATAATAATCATACAAATATCTATTTATCCCTGTTTTAAAGCATCCAATTGTTTTTTTGTGTGGTGATTTGTTTTTTATTTTTATTAAATGAATGACATAAAACAAAAAAACTTGGGTAATTGATATAAATAATAGGTGGGGTTCTACAAGGAAATTATTTTGTTTAATAAAATTTAAAATATTGCTCTTTTATAGATAAAAAAAAATGGCTTCATTTCAATGAAACTGTAATTATTGTTTTTCTCATATATTAAAAATATCACCACATAAATAAATAAAACTTTGATGGCAACTGAAAAACAGGACCAGGTGTCCTGATCCAAGACTCTTGAATTTCTAATTAGATTAGATAGTAAGCTAAAAAAACACCATGATACTACTTCAAGTTTGAAATTCAAAATCAGAAGAAAAAAAATCCAACCCAGGCCATGTAAATAGTCCATTATAATACCCTTTCTGGGCTGTTTGGCATTGCAATCGAAAAATGTTTATGAAAATATTTGAAATTTTTTTTATTTTTTATTTTAAATTTAAAAAGAAAATAATGTTTTTAGATCATTTTAATATGATGATATCAAAAAAAAATTAAAAACATATCATTTTGATACATTTCTAAACGATATATACTTTCAAAAACCACCGCAATCGCACTAAAAAACAATCAGTAATAACTCCTGGAAAATTTACTTCAGAGCGAGTTCGCAATGCTTTAATGGGGTCCAAATGACAACCTTTTGAGCTCATACACTACTAAACGTAACAGGAGAAAAACATCAAGCAAGCAAGCAATCGTTATTGAAAGAAGACAGAGTGACCCAGACTAATGAACAGAAATAAAACTATATATCAATTAAAATATATAGCTTATGGCACATCACGGGAGGATATTGAAGCGGTGAAGGCTACTTTACACATATAGGTGACTCAACATACCGGATAACACTCATTGCACGGATGATGGAGTGACACGACACATCGGATAACACTCATGGAACAACGCGGTCCCATGCAAGTTCCATATAACAGCGGCAATGGCCCATTGCCTATATAATATCCAACCACCGACGACATCATCTTTCGGCTTATCTCTTAAGATTCCATGAACTGAGACGGCGGCGGGCTTGTTCTTGTCTTCTCGGGACCTGCAAAGGTTGATTTTATGACAGGCATCACATAAGCAACCACCGCACAGGACTAGACCACATCTTATTAATTCAAGTTTAACAAGAGAGAGATTCCAGGAATACATGCCATAAACCCCACGAATCTCCACTTCTCGCCATTCTTGCACAAGGGCACAGCAACAGCACATCAAATGCGATAGGAAGTCATCAATGAACCCTCCCTGCCAATGAAGTAGGTAGGGGTGAGGGGCAACTCTTGAGGAAAACAGATCTATTTTTCAGGATGAACATTTTACTCATCCACTGACTTTGAATTTGATACACTCATCCACTGATTTTGATAGACCCACCCACTCACAAATAGAAAATTATAGCATACAACTTGGTTATCTATGAACCTGGCATTAGCGTATAGCTTTTACTTTTATGCCAGATGATTTCAGGGGTATGTGGTGGCCTAATAAACTTTCAAATGGACAGTTTAGAACCTTTCAGCATCAACATCACCTTACCAATAATATGCTCATTGCCAGGAAATGTATTTAGAATTTTGGACAAAGGCATTTTATTTCACTCTATTATTACACGATATACACACAAACACCAGAGATGTTCATCATTCAATGAGCATGTTTCTGTAAACTATGGACACCCAGAGAAAAATATCATAACCATGCAGCAGGAAGATAGGAATTACCGTGATATTCAATGTTTTGCGAAGCTTCCTTCTAATGCAGCAAGTATAGCAACAACACGACAGTATCAATGAATATGCCATCAATTCATTACAAGCTTCTGCTGAGGCTGATGATCATGAAAATAAAATTACCAGAGAAGCTTCAAACACTTCCAAAAGAATGATTTAGAATTTCAAGTTTCCTGTAGTTTTTGCAATTGAAGTATATAGAAGACGACAAGGAAAATATTTCAAATCTGACATTCAAAGCCTATATTTATCAAGCTACTTAAATCTATTACATCTGAGCTCCTTTGTAAATTGTAATATACCTTCATGTCTGCAAGTTCACAGACTACTTTGTAATATTGGACAACATTTTCTTCCCTTAAAACTAATTGTCACGTAAAGTACAAAGGCTACAAAATCAACATCAAGAGAATTAGCTCCCTAACATGTCTTTGCAAACTCCCCCCACCAATTGAGTTGGAAGCAAAAGTTTTGAAAACACTTGGGATTTTTTTTCACAGCAACTCTACGGGGTAAATTAACATGTGGAAGTTACGCAGAACCCTCCAGCATTAGAAGAGAGAAGGGAAAACCAGCTCTCTTTAAGTTTACCAAAAGGTCTCCACTCAAATCCCTTGATTGGCCATCTTTTATGTTTCTCCAAACCATTGCAAAAATAGCTTAGTGAACCTATGGTTGTGACTAATACAACTTGGCAAATGTAACAGGATCCTGAGTACAAAATTAAAGCCACTTACACATATGCCTGTTCTTTGCCACAGTAGCAATCTTTGCGAATGTACCACAAGGATAGAATAACGTCTTTATGCCTGGAATTGAAAAGGATTCTTGTAAGTTAAAGATTTGCTTGGTCTTTTGGTTGTTATCAATCTCAGTCATTCTTGACAATTATTTCCTTGAGATGACTTCAGCAAAAGTACAAGAGAATGAAATCACAATATTTGAGATGCAACCTAGACACCCGGGGCAAGGTGTCCCAAAACATGGATGACACTCGAACATTTATTACATGTCTTGAATAGTTAACAGTTGTGTGAACCAAAACCAGTTTTTTCCGTCAACAACAATCAGGATTCAAGTTTTTTCAATTATTTTCTTCATTTTTGGTGATTACTCGTGTAGGGAAGGAAGAGATTTAAATATAACATTGCAGTAAACAGGACTAAAAATTAAATAAAAAAGAAGTTGCCATTTATCTTGTCATTAAGAAGGAAAGTTAAAATATGATGAAGTGATTGGTTTTTTTAGTGCAGAATTGTTGGTCTAAATTGACATGTGAGTGTGAAAAGTAAGAGGGATGGACAACATGAGGAAATAGTACATCAAAACTGAAAAGGAAAAAAGAGGTTATATGTATCACTGATTCAGGGCTGCATAAAACTTATTAGCAGAGAGGGGGGGGGGGGGGGCATCCTAATAAGACTTACATAGAGATGGCTCTGAACAGCAACCAAGTAAATCTGCATGCCATTCTCCATGCTGCTGTGAACATCTACTTGACAGCAGATCATCTCTTGATGAAACTGAGGAAGTGTTTCTGCATAAAAAATTAAAAAAAAATAAAAAGCAAGCCATTTCCATCAAACTCTCTGAACTACCCTTGGTTTACAGAAAGTGTGGAGGTTATATATTTCATGTAGCCCTCAAACAATGACCATGAAATACCATGGCATGCAGCGTGTGTGAATAAAGAAGGTGAAACTACATTCCTTTTTAGCATTCCCAACTTATTAGTGTCAATTTTTCAGGATTTTATAGAATTTATAGAATTCAGTTTTCTTGGAAAAAACCATAACTGGCGACAGTTTTGAAAATTGGTATAAACTTCACATATTTAGAGATTACATATTTGTGGTGTTAATTTATAATGTTGCTATCAAACTGAATCCTTTCTATTAGACCAACATAATCAAAGCTCTTTACCAAAAACATGCAAAGCTTGTTGCAGTGGAACTACCTTAAATATCAATTCAAACCAAATCAGCCTTTTGCAAATGAAAAGTCCAAACAAAACCAACTCCATGTCCTTAGATGAAGTGTTTGGTTTATGAATAGAGGTTAAGACCGCAAATTAATGCATGAACGTTTACAAACAACAATTTCACTCAAACTTCACAAACATAAATTTTAAGGATATCTAACCTTGAAGTTTTGTGAGAATCACTTTTTGTACTATAGCTGTCATCAAATGTAGGCTCCAGTTTCTTAGAACTTTTTGTTGACGAACTCTTCTCTGGTAGAGAATTTGCAGCAACAACTTCTGTGACCTCGATCAAATGCTGAATTACTTCACATTGGCTCACATCCAAATGTGCTTGCGATCGTTGTAGTTCAAGCTGAAGCTTCTCATTTTCCTTTCTTAGTGCTTCATTAAAACACATGTTTGGATAGGAGCAAGAGAGAGTCTTTTTCAACATCGTGGTGTGATCTCCTGAGCAATCTGGTTTCAGGATAACATCTTGCACCTTTCTGTCCTCTTCATCCAATGTGTACTCGCGTTGATCTCTTTCAATATCTTCCAGTCTCTCCTGCATACAAGTGGGAAAAAAATTAATAAATCCGCTTAGTAGAGCTTTTGTGGTTATAGAATGTTTTATAAAGAAACATGAAACGTTGAGCAAACGAATATTAAAGCATTCCTTTTTGGATTTGAGACCGAGAGTAAATAATTAGTTTGCCCTTTCTTTCTTTTCTTTTCTTTTTGTGTTTGTGAGAGAAACAAAGAGAGTTTCTGTTCAGTGTGCGTGTGAATGGGTGGAGGAGGCGGTGTTGGTTGGACCTGTCAAAATAGAGCCAGACAGGAAAACTACATGCCAAATAAGTTTCAACAAGGCCGTTCTTACATTTTCTACTCAAAGACTCCCTCACCCACCCTGCAAGTGAAACCATTTTGTGGAAATCCAATCCTCATCCACTCAATCATTCCCAAACCAAAACATGGATACCCACAGAAAATGCATAAAATACTCACTGCAGGTTAGCTTACCAGAAAACACTAGCACATACTGTGAATTTAATTTCAAATTTCCATCTCTATAAAGCATATTTTTCCAATTTTTTAAGCCATTGCAGTAATCCAAAATCCCTACCACTTGCAACAAGTTAATGACTTGTGTTTTAGCAATGCAGTGCACAGTGTACCCAAAATTCATGCACAGGGAAGAAGACAGAAAAATAGATCCATTGGTTAACAGAGCTGTAAAGCTAGTGCTCACGAGCAGGCATGGTAGAAAAGGAATAGGCAAGTTCCATGAATTCAGTATCCCAACACTAGAGGCTAGATGTCAATAAATAACCTAGTTTGAAGAATATATTAACATTTGAAATTTTCCATGACATACTTTTTCAAAGTTTATGCTCATGATTGAAACACACAAAATCCATTTTCTAGTTATAGCAAAAGGAGCAGGCAAGTCAGACATATATGATCAAAGCAACAAAAGATGGAGACAATTACAGATATCACAACAATAAGGAACACAGCAGCAAAAAATAAGAATAGGAACAATAAATGATACCCGGACTCGATAACTATCCACAAGATTAATGAGAGGGAAAAGGCGCAAGTACTGATCAATCTCATTCTGTGCCTTTCTAAATTGATACACGATGTTCCACCCCATTGCAAGCAAGTAAAGAAAGCTCCTGTCCTGACAACTATTGACCAAAAGATAACTTCTTCTCAAAGCATCTTCAAGCTGCTCCAATGGTTCCCGTGTCTCCGGATACTTCTTAAGCTCTGAGATCTTCAACTGCTCCAACAAGTTCCCAATCAGCTTCAAATGCTGTGCAAACTGCCGGCAATTCTTCTTGTGCATCCGTGCTGTACTCGCAGCTTTACCTATCAGGGCTATTAACCGCACCGCATCAAGGCCCGTCAGCTGGACCACATTTGCCACCTCCCCAAGATGCCCCCACGTTGCCATTTCACCACTCTAGCAACCAAAATCCTAGCAAACCTGTAGAAAAACTCACTATCATCACTCCAAATATACTTCTTTCGATCTTACGCTCGAGCAACCTAAATCCTACCTTGCCTGTAGAAAAATTCACTACCATCACTCCAAATATATTTCTTTCAATCTTAAGCAAAATTACTCAAACCGTTACCAAATTAACATTACTTGACTACATTTGCTCAACGCCATCATTACCAAATTTAAGCTACCAAAGTTGTTTCTTTCAACCCCCCTTTTTTTTCAAATTTAGATATTTCTTTTTAAGAAAAAACCAAACTTCGCATGAAAATGTCAATGAGAAAATGTAATCAATGAAAAAAAAATCCTCAAAATGTGTCAACAAATTCATTTTCACCACTCAACCACCCCAAATCTAATCATGCTTGTACAAAAAGTCACATTAATCACCTTCTTTTTTACAATCTCAAGTTTTTTACCAAATTGAAGCTACTTGACTAACATGCCAAAATTACGAAACAAATGCAACAATAGGTGAACTTCAAATAAAAGCCTTCTAGGAAAAATGCAGTCAATGCCGAGAAACTTAAAAGAGAATTATCGATTCATTTCACCTTTTCTAAGCCAACTACTTCAATATGGCAGTAAGTTCCTTCGCTTGCATCGTTAATATAACGCTGGCTTCAATTTCAAAGAATTCTTATGCAGAGAGTTTCTGATTTCGAGCCAGATCAAGATCAAATACTGACTTGTTTACTAGATCTTCAATTTTAGAAACAAACAGCATGGCCGTTCAAGATCTTCAAAAGCTGAGAGTAACGGTGTAACTGACCGTTTCAACCGCCACAAAATTAAGCAAAAACAACAAAGATAAATGCATAAATAAATAAAGATAAAGCCGAATCAGAGAAAAGAGCATTATTATACATTAAGCTTCTTGAGCCACTTTTCAAAGCAAGTAAAAAAGAAATAAAAGCTGAAATAAATAAATCACACATCAATTTCTTCTTCTTTTCAATAAAAACAAAAAAAGAACGTTGAAATCTCCATTGACCCACCTTTTTACGAACTCCTTTTTTTCTATTGTTTGCGAATAATAATAATAATAATAATAATAATAAACTTCACCAGAGATTCAAAGCCTGCAAGAGAAAACAAAACGCTTCAAAATCGCATTGCAAAAAAAATGAAATTTTTCCTTTGAAAAAACGCTTCATAAAAAAATGATAAAAGAAAAAAAGAAATGCTCGTGGGAAAACTCACCTTCCTCTCCATGCAAATGCTAGTTTTTTTGGTGAAATGTGAAAATCAGTGAGAAGAAGAAAGAAAGCATTGAATTCTGGGGGTCACAGGCATTGCTTTGCGGAAAAGAGAAGTAAGAGGAGCTTCTTTCTTCTTCCTGTGAATGGATTTTTGGACTATTCTGAGCACAAGCAAAAGAAGAAATCTTCTCTCTGCCAATGTTTCAATTGCTCACAGTAACGGTGTTGTTTGTCTTGTGAGCCTGCGAGAAGTGAGTGCTCGCAGACCTCTTTGGCTTCACGTGAAGGAAGTCTTTTTGGAACTGTGGTTGTGTTTTATTTTTTAAAATGTAATTTATTTTAAATTATATTAAAATAAATTTTTTTTATAATTTTAAAATATTTTAATGTACTACAAAAATAATAATATTAATATATATATATATATAATATATTTATTATTTTAATAAATGTATAAATAAAATATACTTTAAAAAATGACTATTACCCCATTCTCCAACATGTAAGCTAGCTATCTCGAAAAGAGTTGGGATGGAGAGTGGAGTTTTGAAGTACAGAAATGCCCTCGTCGAAAATTTTATATTACTAGAAGGGATACTTCTTTTTTGAGACGACGGAGGGTGAAGGGAAGAGCAATTTCACTTTTATTTTCGGAAACGGAACAGGGCAGTTGACTATTGATATCTATTTTTTATTTGAAAATATGATAAAAAATATTTTTAAAATATATAAAAATATTTTTTATTTTAAAAGAATATTTTTAACATCAACATATTAAAATAATTTATAGAAATACAAACAAAAAAAATATTTAAAATAAAATAAAGATTTTTTTTTTTTCGAAACACTTTTAAGAACAAAGAGTCCAGCCTTAACGAGCTCCAGCTGGCAGTTGTCTTGGTGGAGGAGGGTTTTTTTTTCAAGTAGAAGATTTTATAGATAAATTCAACACTTTTGAAAAAAAAACATAATATTGATGTAGAATTTGTGGGAGTTAATACATAAGAATATAAATATTTTGTCAGTTTAAAAACAACATATTATCTTGACAAATGAATTTCGAAGTTGGCATGGCTGGTAGGTGAATTATCTTTCAACATTATCATTTGCTATCATGTTAAATTTGAACTCGAAAGAATTTAATCTAAACATATTATTTTAATATACTAATATAAAAAATAATTTATATATATATATATATATTATTTTAATATATTTTCTTTCTGAAAATACTTCAAAACATAATATATTTTCAAATAAAAATATTTTTATTTTGAAAGTGTTTGGTTGGGAGTATGGTTGTAATTGATTTTGAAAATATTTTTTTATTTATAAATACATCAAAATTATATTTTTTATTTTTAAAAAATTATTTTTAATATCAACATATGAAAATGATTTAAAAATATTTAAAAAATTGAATTTGAAGTAAAAGAATAAAAAATATAATTAAAAAAAAACTTTTAAAGCGCTAGGTTAAACACCAATAAAGTTGAGTAGAAGCTGCAGTGTAATTAGCTCAGAAGAGCAGTGAAGAGTCATAAATCCTTGGTGATTAGCGTCAATGAAGGAAGCAGCCATAAACATAGGAGCAGCTAAAAATGCATCTTTCAGTTTCGACGTCCATTCTCTGGCAACTCCCATGTGGACCCCATTAGAGGATGAGAGAGCGCACATGCCATCCATCATCCATCGCACATGGCCCCCATCTTTTTTTCACTCTTGTCTCCCACCGGAGCCCGGGCCTCCCTATTTTCATTCGCGACCATATAATAAAATAAATTTCATTATCAACGCATAATTGTTGATGTCTACTTGTCATTACTAAGTCGGGATGTTAGGATAATTTATACAGACACGTGGCTTTGACAGTATATTCCGTTTCAATTATCTTTGAAAAAAGAAATTATTTAATTTCAATCACCATGCATAATACATACGGGAACATACTTTAAATATATAAGAACACAACACCCACATGATTGACATGGACGGTCCACCAGTTAATTCTCCGGGTTTTTTATTAGAATAATATAATTCTACCATGTACATTGTTTGTTCTTCTATGTTTGCTAACTTAAGCATTAGAGGTTCATTTGTATTAGGAGCACCAACTCTAGATTCCGATACCAATTGTTGGCAACAAAATAAACAGGTGTTTGAACCTCTCCAGCTCTTACTAATTAATTATATTCTTTAAATTTAGAATACATTGGCTTTTGAACCAAGCTTAAAAATACACCTATAAGTTATCCTTCTATCATCCTAGTATTGTCTTGAAGAGTCATTGTTGGTAAAGTTAATCAAATATGATTTTTCTTTTTCTTTTTTTATAGAATAATCCAGACAACACCATACATTTCAAGTACAATAATATCATTTTAACGGTCAAAAGATTAAATTTTATTGGATTTTCCTTGCATCTAATGACAAAACTTGTTTAGTACATTATACCTGGTCCAATGTTTTTACTATCAAATACTATTATTCTATTGACAAGACTTGCTGAATACATTATTATCGTGTCTGAATGGTGGTTTAATTATTTCTTAGGAGATCAATTTTCAATAATCCTTGGATCTTAGAAACATTATCCATTAACCTCCTTCGATGATCGTAACATGGAATGATGTGTTGACCAGAGTTATCACGAGTTTTTCAACTAATTTTCCTAATTAGTTGTTGCTCTTGTAACTTCTTGTTGTTGTGTTCTGAGTGTAGCGTCATGCTACGAGATAATTTTGTTTTTATCGTTATAAAAATTCTTCGTTGTCGTGAGTCGAGCTCGTAAATTTAATGTTACGGTGTCGGTACACGTGCGCATAGCAACGGGCACGTGGCATGCTGATAGTATACTCTTTTATAGTCTTAAAAAGGGAATTAAAAGAAGTAATTAAAAAACACGAGTTCTAATCTTGGTGCCATTGCGAGCACTCATTGGTTTAGACTAATCTATGTTCGAACTGAGTGAACTTGAAGAGGTGAAAGTATTCTCTAAATAATCGATTTCATACAAAAATAGAGATTGAATTTCTAATATCTTTTAAAAACGAGAGTGTATTCTCATCGATCGCGCCGAGTAACCCATGATGCCGGCACTCATTGTTGATTAATCACGTGGGGCACCATACGAGTGAATGGACATGATTGGGTTCATTCCCTTTCAAGGGCGGGCACTGTGGCTGGGATGGAAAGTGACCCGCACCAGACAGCCAAATGTCAAGGGTTCTTCATCTTGCCTACAAGTTAGGGGCAAAAAGGAACCTCACTAGAAGCACTTGTAGCGAACAAGTGAACAACTAGCCGACTAACCAGACTGTCTCCAAGCACTTGAAGCAGAGCAACCCGGTGAAGATAAACTCTCTCCTGGAACGAATGGCAAGGCAACACAAGCAAAGCACAGAAGTCACAGAGACATCAACCGAAGAAGCTGATTTGTTGACAAGATCTAACAAGAAAGTTAAAATTGGGGACAACAATAACACAAGTGAAGTACCAGGGGGAAGCAGCTACCTTGAATCACTTTTGGGAGGATCCTTAGTTGAACCAAACAATGTAGAGGACATCTATGTCACTGAAGAAATCTCCGACGACGATGAAGATGATTGCGACGAGGAGGATCGCCTGATGATCAAGTCTGTCGGCAGAGGAGAAAAACGTATAAGAGAACCATGGCAACAAACCATCATAATAAAGTTAATGGGTCGAAAGGTAGGATACATGTTCCTCATGCAAAACCGAAATTTCTGTGGAAATTAAGGGGTGACTTCACATTGACGAGATCCGGAAATGATTTCTATTTGGCAAAATTTGCCAACGCAGAAGATAGAGCACATGTTTTATTTGAAGGGCCTTGGATGGTGGCCGATCATTATCTCACTGTCCGGACTTGGCACCCAAATTTCGATCCACTAATGGCGTCCATTGACAAGGTTGCAGTGTGGATAAGGTTACCTGACTTGTCCATGGAATACTATGATCCTGTAGTCTTATGGAAAATTGGGGATAAAATTGGAAAAACCCTAAAAGTTGACAGGGCTACAACCATCGAGCTCAGGGGGAATTTTGCACGAATATGTGTTGAGATTGATCTTACCAAACCTTTACTAGCCAAATTTAAACTAAGAAGACGAGTTAGAAGAATCATGTATGAAGGTTTGCACCTGATTTGCTTCAAATGTGGCCAATATGGCCATAAACAGGGACGATGTCCACACGAACAACAGGAGGTCCAGGAACTCCAAACAGAGATGAACGGGCAGGACGACATCGAAGCTCCAGTTGTACGCCCAGAAATTTTGGAGCCCTTTGGGAACTGGATGATTGTGGAGAGACGAACTCGCCGGCCGATGCAGACACAGGTGACTGGGAATCTCACAGCAACGGCAAGCAAAAGACAACATGCCGAGAACAAGGGTGAAAGTGCTGGGACCCAAAAGGAGAGTGCTTTATGCTTGGTAAAGCCTAGACATTTCGCCGAGAATAAGGGCGCAGATTCAAAAAGCACAAAAGGTGGAGGGGTCAGGATAACAAGCCGTTTTGAGGCTTTAGTGGGGCTGCAAGATGAATCTTCTAGAGGGGGTAAATGGGTTGAGGAAGATGACGAAGAGAGTGGAAGGTTCGGGGGAACATTAAAGGCAGATGGGTTATTTAAAAAGAGAGGTGGGCAACCGGGCCTGCAGGGTTTAAAAATCAAGCCGGCGAAACATGTCCAGATGGAGGGCCAGACCGAAAGCATGAATGGGCCGAGTAACGTGAGCCCAGGGCCTGCTATGGGAATAGATGAGGGGGCTGGAGCCAGTCAGCCCAATAAAAGACCTATTGTCCAAACAAATTTAAAGGATCAGGATCCAAAAATACAGTTACTTGTGCGGGGAAATAAAGGGAAAGGAAAAATGGAGGAGAGCAAAGTGCATAACAGCGACGGTAGAAATATTCAGTATGTGGGAAATAACTCCGGAAGTTGCCAACAGGTATTATCCACGCAAAATTTGATTTCGGATTGCGATGGATGCAGTGATGCAAGCATAGTGTTGAAAACTCCAATGGAGTTACATCGGGAACCTGAACCTCCCGATGAAACTATATGGATGGATGAAGGACCTGGAGAGGAGGCAGTTGAAAGAAAGGTAGAGAAGGCGTACAGTGTGTCCACAATGGTGGGGGAGAATTTAATGGAGGTGGATGTGACCGAGGACCGGGAGATGACACACATGACAAGTGTTTGACGATGATGTTTGGTATGTGTCACTGAAACATAAAATTTACTGTTATGAATTTTATATTTTGGAATTGTCGAGGGGCTGGAAATAATGGATTTTGTAATGTAGTACGTGACATGAGGAGATTATATAGGTGTAATATTTTGGCGATTGCTGAACCTAGGGTCAGTGGAGATAGGGCTGACAGGATCATTGAAAAATTAAGCTTTGAAGCTCACTTTAGAGTGGAGGCACAAAGGATGTCGGGAGGGATTTGGTTGTTGTGGAATAAATCAAAAGTTCATATTCAAATTCTGAGTTATTCTCAACATAATATTCATGGTATTGTGAATGAGGGAATGCATAAATCATGGTTGTTTACGGTGATATATGCGAATCCAAATGTCATTTTAAAAAAGCAATGCTTTGATGAAGTTGTGCAGTTGGCTAGAAATGTTAGAAAGCCATGGATGGTTATAGGGGATTTTAATGAAATTCTGATGGCTACAGAAAAGGTTGGGGGAGCTGAAGTTGATCATCAGAGAATCGCCAGGTTTGCTCAATGGGTTCAGGAGTGCCAGCTGATTGATTTAGGGAGCAAGGGGCCTAGATTTACATGGAGAGGGGGAGTGAGGAATGGTTATGGCAGAGTGTATGAGCGTCTGGATAGGTGCTTTGGTAATGTGGAGTGGTGTCATAATTACCAGGAAGCGTCAGTTGTAGTTCTTCCCCGAGTTCAATCAGATCATCACCCTATACTAGTAGAGTTAGAAGAGCCGGGTGACAGGATTCGTGGAGAAGGTAAACCTTTTCGGTTTGAGGCTGCCTGGCTATATCATGAGAGGTTTGCGGATTTCTTGAGGGAAGGTTGGGAGACAGGAATTGAGATTCCACGCGCTTTGGACAAGTTGACAGCTGACTTGAAAGTTTGGAATCGGGAGGTGTATGGAAATATCTTTCAACGTAAAAGAAGAGTTTTGGCCAGATTGGGAGGAATCCAGAAAGCTATATCATGGAAAGAAAATCCTTTTTTACACAAATTAGAGGCTGAGTTATCAACGGAATATCGTCAAATTCTTCAGCAGGAGGAAATTCATTGGTATCAAAAATCACGGTGTCAGTGGATTTCGTTTGGAGATAGGAATACATCATATTTTCATACGAAAACTATTATTCGAAGACAAAAGAATAAAATTAAAGCTTTGAAGAATGAGCAGAATATGTGGGTGTGGGAGGAGGAGACTTTAAAGCAAATGACTAGAGAGTATTTTCAGAAGTTATTTCGGAATGATCACGAGGTAATTCAAGAGGAGATTAGATTAGAAGGTCACTTTCCAACTATAGAGGCCAATCAGTTGCTGCAGTTGGGCACCCCAGTTGTAGATGACGAAATTAAAGCAGCTATTTTTGAGATGAAGCCATACAAGGCCCCGGGTCCTGATGGATATCAGCCAGTGTTTTATCAATCTCAGTGGCAGGTGGTTGGCCAATCTGTTTGCAGGTATATCAAGGATGTGTTTACAGGTAAAGTGGATATTGCTCAAGTTAACCAGACTTATGTGGTCTTGATTCCAAAAATTCCAATGCCGGAATATCTTCATCAATTTCGGCCAATTAGTTTATGCAATGTGATCTTCAAGACAGTGAGCAAAGTGATAGTGGGGAGGCTGAAACATTTGATGCCGAAGTTAATTAGTGAAGCCCAGAGTAGTTTTGTTCCAGGAAGACATATTACAGATAATATTATTGTCGCTCAGGAAATTATTCATTCCATGAGGAAGATGAAGGGGAAAAAAGGTTATATGGCTATCAAAGTTGATCTGGAGAAGGCTTACGATCGTCTAAGTTGGAGTTTTATTCGAGACACTTTAATTGCAGCAAAAATTCCTGGTGATCTGATTCAACTCATCATGAGATGCATTGAATCTGCCTCTTTCAGTGTTATGTGGAATGGGTTTGCAACTCAGAATTTCAGGCCTAACAGGGGAATAAGGCAAGGCGATCCTTTATCTCCTTATATTTTTGTTCTTTGCCTGGATCGATTATCGCAATTAATAAACCAGAGAGTGGAGGATAATAGTTGGAAACCTTTTCGTGTTCGTAGAAATGGGATGCAGATTTCTCACTTGTGTTTTGCGGATGACATGCTGTTATTCACAGAGGCAGGCATGGATCAGATAGAGAATGTGAATCGGTGTCTTGATATGTTCTGTTCAGCTTCGGGCCAGAGAGTCAGTGCTGCAAAAACAAGAATTTTTTTCTCCAAAAATGTGTCAATTGCTCTGGCACATGAAGTTAGTAGGCGGAGTGGATTCCAAATAACAAAAGATTTGGGGAAGTACCTAGGGGTTCCTCTGTTACACCAAAGAGTTACTAAGCAAACCTATGGTTACTTATTAGAAAATCTACAAAGACGATTGGCAGGGTGGAAGGCTAGCAACTTATCCTTGGCAGGAAAGATAACGTTGTGTAAATCTGTTCTTGCAACCATACCTCTTTACCCGATGCAAACCACGGTTATTCCGAAGCACACGTGTAATGAGATAGAGAAAATTTGCAGACGTTTCATTTGGGGCCAGAAAGAGGGTAGAGACAAGATTCACCTTATAAATTGGAAGAAGATGTGTCAACCAAAGCAGAATGGAGGGATGGGTATTAGGAACATGGAGCTGGTGAATAAAGCTTTCATTATGAAATTGGTCTGGGGTTTGTTAAAGGATAATAACCTTTGGGGTCGGTTTCTTAAAGACAAATATATGAGATCTACCAGGGGAGAAGGCCGGCCAGTGGCATCAGCAAGAGATTCTTTATTATGGAAGTTCATATGCAGGGAATGGGATGAAGTGCATAAGCATATTAGCTGGAATTTGGGGAATGGACGACAAGTTTTATTTTGGAAAGATAATTGGGTGGAAGGTTGTGGACCTCTTGTTAATCATTTACAGCAGGAGGTGCAGATAGATACTCTAAACCATACTGTGGCTGATATGGTTGATAGTAGAGGCAATTGGAAATGGGAAGTTTTTGCTCACCTTCTGACGGTTCAGGCAGTGATGGGGATTGCTGGATACATCCCTCCTCGGCAAGATGCGATAGAAGATTCAGTGATTTGGGACCTCTCAACAAATGGAAGTTTTAATGTTAAAACAGCGTATATGGCTCGGGAGGAAGGGGAGAACAGGGATCAGGACCCTTTATGGAGAATTGTATGGAAATGGAAGGGGCTGGAACGGATTAAAGTATTTCTATGGACTGTAGCTCATAACGCTATTCTGACCAATGAAGTGAGATGGAAGAGGAGGTTAACAAATAATAAGTGTTGTAGTTATTGTGTTACTGAAGTGGAATCCTTAATGCATGCTCTTCGAGATTGCCCTAAGGCTAGGAAAATTTGGGAGGCCTTCGTAAAGGTGGAGGAAAAGGAAGTGTTTTTCAGTCAAAATTGGTATGTTTGGTTGGTATCCAATCTAACCTCTAGGAATAATACGAATCATTTTGGGGAATGGCCGATGGTTTTTGGAGTAGCGTTATGGTACATCTGGAAGGAGAGGTGTAGTAGCACAATCGGAGGAATCCAAAGAAATTGGAATGGGACGGTGATTGCTATAAGGCGAATGGTTGGAGACTATCAGATGATGCAGAGAAGGAGCTTGGGAGAAAGGACTAGGGACACAATGACTCATTATATTGGGTGGACATATCCAGCGGAAGGATGGATCAAGATAAATGTTGATGGGTGCAGTAAAGGCAATCCAGGGTTGGCAGGAGCGGGAGGTGTGATTAGGGACCAACTGGGCAATTGGGTGGGAGGATTCGCGAGAAATATTGGAATTTGTTCCCCACTAATTGCAGAGTTATGGGCTGTTCATGATGGTTTACAACTTATGTGGAACAAAGGGTTTCGGAAAGTGGTCTTGGAATCTGATTCCAAGGTTGTGGTGAATCTTCTTAAGAATGGCAGTGGGGGGATGGATAGACAGTACAATCTTATTCAGCAAATAAAAGCTATGTTGGGTAGGGATTGGGATGTTGAGGTTTTACATGTTTATAGGGAGGCCAATTTTGTGGCTGATTGGTTGGCTAATTTTGGTTTGGGTAGAGATCTGTTAGACAGGGGGTCGGATTTTCTAACCGATCCTCCGTCAGGCATTTATCCTCTGCTGTACTTTGACCTTATTGGGTCAACTATTCCTCGTAATATTTAGTAGGGCGTAAAGCCCCGTCTGTACCAAAAAAAAAAAAAAAAAAACCAGCCTGTCTCCACGTTATAACCCGCGCGTGACTCTCGCTCTTCCAGTGGGTAAAAAACCAAAAAGTGGTGGGTGAGCTGGCAAAAGAACAGAACGAACTCGTTACAATTACAGGGCGTGTTTTATATTACTTGTGCAGTAAATATTATTATTTTTTAAAAACAAATATATTAAAAATATATTTATTTTCTATATTACCATACCAAAATAATTCAAAATAATATTTTTTATATAGAAGGTGATTTGACTGCACTTCCAAATACACTCCTGAGTCCTGATAACTCCGGAGCATAATTTCTGGAATGTTTGATTATGTTTTAAAATCTGAATATTTTAATGATATTAAAATATTTTTTTATTTTTAAATAAAAAATATTTTTAAACATAATCAATCTCAAATCTATTTTTCTAATCCACTTGTAATCATACTAGAACTTTTCATTGACCTAATTGGATATTTGTGTTTCGTTGACCATGACAATCCTTCAAGTTTTAAATCAATTCGGTCCTTTATTTAAAAAAAAATAAAAAGATAAAGTTGCCCTACCAATTTTACATCATTGTATGAGAGGCGGCTGTTGGTCAATATATATGATGAAAAATTATTTGTTTTTTTATTTAAAAAATACCGTTTTTCCTAATAAAAATCTCTCGCCTTGCATGTCTCTCTCGATCCTTTCTTCTATTTTTTTAAAATAATAAATCAAAACTAATTAAAGAAAATAGCATGAAATTGATAAAATGATCAAGTGGGAGACAAACTTGTAAGTATAAAGATAAAATATATAGTTTCTGAAATACAAGGATTAATTAATTAATTAATTGTGTTGAGCTATAAGAGATGAATTGTAATTAACTAGAAAATGCCATTCAAATTATGTCAAGAAATAAAATAAAAAGGGATATAAAAATAATATCAACAGGAATTACTAAACATTATATATATATAAAAAAAGATGAACAACTGTATGCTTTGGAAATACACATTCCATCATTTTCTACTATGAGATAGTTTGTACGGTTGCTACGTGTCACTATCGTCGCTGTTATTTGTGTATTGACTGTACCATCATCACCGTTAATAGTTTTAGACGTATAGAGATGTTATACATTATAAAACTTACATGGATCTTATACGTGACGCACTCCCCAACATTAAGGCGCCAGATAGGGCTTAGGTTGGTTAATGTCATAATATAGAATGAATAAAAATAATGAAGATAGATATATGTTTTATTGAAGAGATAAAATAAAACATAAAAATAAATATTTTCTTATTTTTCAATACCAAACATAAATTTATTTTTTCTTATTTTTCTTCACCGTCTCAATTTTTATGTCTCGGCGGTGCAATAAGTAAGCAATAAATTATAAAATGCAAAAAGGTGAGTTAGGTGACATTCATCAGTGGCGTAGAAGGGGGGATGACATGAACAGTAAGGCAGCACACCAGTCAATTTAAGTGATGGGTGGGTTGTTGATTTATTTTGCAAAAATTTGTACACTAATTTTTTATTTATATAATAATATAAATTATATTTTAAATCACCTAATAGTTTAGATTTTTAACTGGGATGATTACTTGATATAATATTAGAATTTTATTAATCCATCTCCAAATTAGTTGATCAGGATGCAAATCAAACCGTCCACGTGGAAAGCTGGAGTGATGTTTTCATTGATCGACTCTGCTCATCTCGCTTTGATTGTGACCAACCTCTCTCTTTCTCGCCATTTTTCATCTATTCTTAGATTTTGATTCACGTGCATACATCTTTTTCAGGTATAAAAATACAAGAGAAATTATCCACTTCTTTTAAGGAGGAGAATTTGCTTAACATCACGGGTACAAGTAGAACTTGTTCACGAGTATATCTCACATTTTTTTATGTATAATTATATAATTAAATATTCTGTTTGTTAAATATTCCATTGATTGCTGCTTAATATTTGTCATTTTGTTAGTGTATTTAAGATTATTTTTTTAAAAAAAAATTATTCAGAAAATATCATAATAATAGTTTTTATTTTTTAAACACCATCTTTTTAACAGCATATCAAAATAATATCGAAATACTAAAAAAATTAATTTAAAATAAATAAGTTTTGTATATATTTAAAAATATTTTTGAACAAAATCTAGAACCATCCAATTCCACATTGCTTGATTAATCCGTATTCCAAAACCCAAGCTTGTTTTGTGGGAATAATTTAAATTAAACAAGACCGATTCGTACATCGTCAAGTTAAGAAAAAGCCCTTAAATTACAAAGTTGGCACACTTGGAATCCATGGATGAAGAGTCGTTCTTTGGTTCTTGTAATAAACTAGAGGAGGTTGCTAGAGGTTCATGAGAGCTCGCTAGCTAGAAACCAAAAACGAGTGCGGGCATGAAAGGCTGGAAAGCAAAAATCAGAAAACCACTTGAGACTTGAGAGTATAAAACTATGGAATATTATGCACTAAAAACCTTGTATTATTTGCATAGGAGTCGTGACCAGGCACTGCTGTAGCTGGTAAAATATATAAAAAATATAAAACAGGGGTGTGCTGCAAAAGGTGTCTAATGAGTTCGAGAATCCAGGTTGGTGCAGCAGCAATGATTCTGCAAAACATTTCTTCCTTTTTTTTAATAAAAAATAAATAAAAAATGCGAATATGGTGGCACAAAAGTTTGGGACCTTTTAGTGCTGTGAACGTGATCCCACATCATCCAAGCGGCCAAACCCTAAATTATCTCTCTTTTCTCCCTCCCATACATTTCAACGGTAGTTTATATTTTATCCATCATTTCCTAAATAATATTTCAATCACCAAACAAAAATATTGTTGGTATTCATTCTGTTATTAAATTTATTGGTGATTATCGTATATTACTGACAAAATAAACCATTAGAAGTCCATCCATGATCATATTCATGTCACCTACGAAACTAGGTTGTTAGAGAATTACATCTTAATGGCAAGTACTGTAAATTTTTACAACTCTTTAGAGCACTCAGAGGGGTTAACCGGTCATTCCATTACTGATTAGAATTTTGTCAGTTAATTTGCTGATGTTGTATTTAATATTTTCTTTTTAAAAAATAAGATGAATAGAAACTTGTCAATACACAAGGTAAAAACTGCATAAAGAGATATTTTTTTATTAACGAGTGCATCCGAATCATGTTAGTCAGGATTAATTTTATGGGTTATAAAATCAATAATCATGTAAATCTTCAATGATTATCATATTAATAATTATATGAATTGAAATTATCATATTAATAATTATATAAATTGAATTTGAAATAAAAAAATCTAAATTTTTACTACATTATCTACTAAATAGTTAAGGAATGAGATATTATTAATTGTCATTGTAATAATGTTGGAGAGAGAGAATTTAATTTTTCTTTTTGTTTAGAGAGAGAAGGAGAGAGAATTTTATTTGACCCTATTGCTCGTTGCAGTTGATTAAAATTGAAGATTGCGGTGGCTTAAAAAGCATTGCGTTTAAATTTTCATTGCTTTTTAAAAAACAGTATTTTTTTAAAAAATATATATTATTTTAATTTTAATTTTTTTTAGTGTTTTAAAATATTTTAATATATCAATATTAAAAATGATGTTTTTTCCATTCTAATATTTTTATAAACAAAAATATATTTTAAAAAACAGCCTCAATTATCAATTATCCTCCAAACAAGTACACTCTCAACCAGCCAGTTGTTGATAAGTTCATTTCACTAGCAAATGCTGGCCTCCTCCTGGCTACCACCCCCACCGGGCAGTTAACCTTTAGTTTTCCTTGCCCGGGACCACCCATCCAAGGACCCGGGAAAAGGCCCAGTACCCGGATAAGACATTTCTCAATGAGGTCTCCGAGAGCACCGTTTTGTTTCATAGCCATCGAAGGCCCATTTAAGGAATCCAATTACCTAATTAATTAAACAATTATTTTATTTTATTTTATTTTTAACAATACATGAGAATCTGAGACTTCAATTCTAATTTTCTTGTTTCCTTAGCATGTCACTGTCTAGAATGGAGAGGCTGGTCAATCAAAATCTCAAAATTAAGGCCAGCAATGGTGTGAACTAGAGGGAGAAGATAAGGTCCATTTTACATCCACTCGTGTCCTTGACAACCATGTCTTCCTGCATGCATTTTATTGAGATATTAGCTCAACTTCATTTCTTTTTACGTTTATTTTTTAAAAATAAATAAATAAATTAGGTTATGTTTGAGTTTTAGAAAATATCCCACTCACAGTTTCCCTTCTATTTTATTTTATTTTTTGTTTATTTCTTCTTTATTGATTACCCTTGGAATAAATAACTTTATTTCCTGTAACTAGCCATTGTAAAGGGCAGGGGAGATATATCTTGGACTTGAGTGCCCAGTGCATGTTTTTAAATTAATTTTTTACTGTTTTTAAATTATTTTAACAATGTTAAAAATAATTTTAAAAATAAAAATATATTTCTAAATAAAAATAATCTTAGTTACACTCCAAACAATCCCCTTCCCGTTGCTTTAGTCAACCATCAAAATTTACTCTAGTAAAAGTACAAGAATGCTCTTCATATTCATGGTCTTTTCCATAGCTTTCGCATGTTTGAGCTAAAATACAACTTTTTCTTCTAATTTAGCATTATTTGTTACTCTTATTGATTATAATTATGTTAAATTAGATCTTCAAGAGGTGTGATAAGATGATAAAAACTTGTGATTTGCACAATAAATTTTAAGTTCGAGTTGGAGTGTGTACTCCTTGCAAAAGTCTACGACGACCAAAGTTTTACTCACTCATCTAGACTCCACAATGTACGTTTACAGGAAGATAAAGTTTCCTCGTATAAAAACATTTCTTCAATTAGTCAGCTATCTCCATCTCTTTTTTCTTCTTTCAATTTTTGTATTAATTTTTAAAAATGATGATGGTTTCATACTAGTTTATCTCTATGATTCCAAATCCAAGCCTATAAATATTATTGCTCCTTTAGTTTCCCCAATATTCCATGTCATACTCTCATAAATGTCAAAAATTTCACAGTTTTTTCACCGTTATTATTCAAACACCGTTTCATTAATAGTAATTAAGCCACCCAATTGCATTTTTAGGAAATAAGTATTGCATTGAAACCAGACTGGACCGCCATGTGGATCAAGCTGGTTATCTTGACTTTTTAAGAGAAGTTAAATAAATAAAATATGTTTTAAATGATTGAAGTAGTTGTTAAAGGTGAGAGAACCAAATTGGTCATATTTTGAGAGGTATTAAATTTACAAAGAAAAAAAGACAATCGTTTATTGAATCTTTAGGGATTGATTATTTATTTTTATGAAAAAAGGGACCAAATATGCTACATTGACAAGGAAAAAAGGAGAAATTTTGTTAGCATCGGGGAGCCTAACTTTTTTAAAAAAATATATATTTATTTTTTACTTTATATTATTTTTTCATATTTAGATTATGTCAACATGATATTTAAATTATACAAAAATAATTTTAAAAATAACTTCAAACACAATTTCAAACATGCATTTAATAACCGTTAAACTCACTTAAGTCTAAAAATTAACCTTGCACAGGCTAACTGTATTTGTGATAATTATTAAACTCAAAAATTAACTTGAAAAAGCCAGTACTTCAAGTTTAATTCCAATTAAGTTTTAAATTGAATTAAAAATAAATAAATTAAATTAAATTAACCATGCAAACGTGACTATTAAGTATTTTTTAAGTATAAATGCAGTTATTTTTTATTTAGAAATACATTATAATAATTTTTGTTTATTTTTTATAATTCAATCTTGATATTAACATATGAAAATGATATAAAAATATTATTTTTTTATTTTTGTTTTTAAAATGCAGTACTAAATAGGACATGATACATGTAAATTTACCTGAAGAAAATTGAACTGTTTTTCTTGGTCAATTGTTATGCCCGACAACTATGATACCATTCCTTGAACTAGTCCGCGACTCTCGCAACCTGACCTTTTCTGTATCCATTCCTTTGCGCAATGGAATTTGAGATTCCTGTAACTATGTTTGATTTTTTTTTAATATAACACATCCAAATAATTTAAAAATATTAATAAATTTTATTTAAAATAAAAAAAATCTTTAATTTATTTTTAAAATATTTTTAAAATACAATTTCAAAGAATGGCTTAATACGTGATTTTCTCTCTTGAAATCATCTCCCGGGAAAGGGAAAAATTCAACATATTCTTCTAGGACAGTAGTGATTTCCGTTGAGAGACAAAATAAATAAAGTGAAAATAGTATTTCAAAAATATTTTAAAAATTATTATTGTTTTTTCAATTTATTTTTTATATATATTTTAAAATTATTTTAATATATTAATATTAAAACAAAATCTAAAAAAATATTTTAATATATTTTTAAATAAAACAATATTTCTTAAAAAATCACCCCTGTAAAATAACAAGCATATTATGCACAAGTTTGCGCATCCTTCTCATCATTATACTTCACCTCCCTCCCTTTTTGTTATTGGGTTTCAAAATCATTTTTTAAATCATTTTTAATTATTTTCATATATTAATATAAAAATATTTTAAAAATAAAAATTACTTTAATACATTTATATACAAAAAAAACATAATTTCAACTAAAATCCCGTATAGCCCGCACTGAACTATTAGTCCATATTTTTTAAAACAATGAAACCTAGATAATGCAAATAGTGTATTTTCTCTATAAAACAAATAATGATTAACTGATGCAAATATATTTAAAAATAAGAGAAATTAGCTATTCAGGTTATGACACTGACTGAGATTAACGAGTTACTTTTATTTTAATTAAAGAGTAGAAGAAATACAATAACATTAATTGGATTTTCTTAAGAAATAAATACTACAGTACCATGAAAAAACAACGAAGCATAAAATTGGATTAAAAAAAGATAGGGAGATTGGACCGGGTCAGCAAACACAAGAGAATATAACGGGGAAAATTAACTAGACAAAAAGATCAAAAATAAAAAATAGGAATTAAAAAAATTGAGATTGAATATCAAAATAGAGTAGATGGAAACTTAATTTTTTTCATTAAAGGATTTAATTAAAAAATAAAAGTCAAACAAAACAAAATAACGAGGAAATAAAAAACTAATATTTTTTTATAAAAGGATCGACGAAAAAACAAAGAATAATGCTGAAATAAATAAAATTAAATTAAAGGATTAAATAGAAAATAAGTACACTGGTGCAAAAAGATAAAGTACAAAAAATAATAAGAGAAAAAGAAAAATTTTAATTAAAAGGGTTGAATAGGCAAAAAAATAACTCCATCAAAAAGGAAAAATAGAAATTTTGGGGACCAAGTAATATCAATAACAAATAAAAAATAAAATTAAAAGACCAAATTGAAAAGGAATTACACTTATGCAAAAGGATAAAATAAAAACCAAATATAAGAAAAAAAGCACAAATATTTTATTGCGATGGTTAAAAAAAAGATAAAAAAAAATAAGGAATAGATTGAAAACAATAACACACGATAAATATTATTTGATGGGTTAAATTGAAAGAAAAACTTATTTTAAGAGATCAAGTAAAAAAAATCAAAAATCAAAGAGAATAAATACCAAATCGAAAAACTTAACATATCATAAACTGGAATTGAAGTACTAAATTAAAAGGAAATAAATTTCAAGGAAGAGTAACACTAAATGACATGGACTCACTGTTAATTAATTGGGCAAATCGCAACGGTGGGAATCGAAACGATCAATGTTTAGGCTTACACCAAGCCCATAGTAGGGTATTCAAGAGATTATTGAAACAGATGGGCCTGGCGATAGGCCTCTGAGGCATCGGCCCACGTTATATTATTTCAGATCACCATTCAAAAAGATTTAATTATCAAAGTACGACAACACCCTCTGCATTCAAGTCAAAAAAAGCGCCAGTCACGCAGAATTGATGGATACATGGATGGCTTAAATTGTCCTTTAATACGCGGGTCCCGCTTTCTCAAAATTGTCAAGATTAACACAGGGATATATATTAAATTAATCATCAAATCCATTTAAAATTTATTTTTAAAACTTAAAACAGGACAACTAATCAGAGTATCCAAGAGATCGTAATTATCGCTCGAGAAATCCTCTAAAATCAAAGAGACAAGACACTCACATTCCATCACCCCGAATTATAACTTGCCACGTTAACCCTAACTACCATTCTTTTCATGCAATGCAAGTGGCTTTAACATCCCCCACTTGAAATTTTGGCGGGCAATCTAAAATAAAATTCAAATAAAGAACCAAACAAACCCTAGCGGCCCCAATTGTTTTCCCTCTCTCTCAACTTTCCCTCTCCCTCTCTCTCTCTCTCTCAAAATCTCTCTTTTTTGCTTTGGTCTCTCTACTTCCATGGACTGTGATCTCTTCTGAGTTTCAGGTTATTCATCATTTCTTTCTTCTTTTTATTGATTGTTGTTATCTTTTTAGATTTAGATTTGATCGTTTTCAGTTTTTATGTTTTGTTTATCTACGGACGGCACTATATTAGGTTTTTAGTTAGTGCTCTGTTAAAAAAACATTCCTTGTTCTGCCATGATTTATGCGACTCTTAGCAATTTATTTCTGCTTTTGTTGTTCATATATAGGGTTTTTTCTGTGTTAAATATGTATTTGTGGTCAATTAGGGTTTTTAATGAGAATTCTGGTACTTTATCGACAGGTGTGGTTAATTAATTGGAGATTGTTGAGAGAATCTTTAATCTATGTGAGTTCAGTTTCTATGTTCATTTTGTAATTGTTTCTTTTGGTATTTAGTCTCATCTTGCGGGCTTATTAAAGTGATTAATTCAAATGGTCTTTTCACATTGATTAATCATTAATGTTTGATTTTTAATTATTTTTTGTATTTCATTATTGGATATTAACATTAAAGGGAATAAATTGGAAGGATTGGAAACAGATTTGAGAAGGGGAAAGAGGGTTAATCATGGGGAAAGTGTCAACTAAGGATGGAAATTTGAAGACCCCTAAGCAAAAAAGGCGGTTACGGAGCTCAAGCAGTAGGTATTTGAAGCCAGGTGCGCTTGCTCAGCTTCAGTATAGTAAGGTGTCAGTAGCGAAGTTATGTACTGATCTTGGAAAAAAGAGGGTTGCTGTGTTTGGGAATAAGAAGGTGGGGGATGATGATGAGCTGGTGGACGAAGACAGATCTATGGAAAAAAGCCCATTGTTATCATCACCCGTGGGTTTGTGTAAGCAGCATCGTTCAACTATTGATAAAAGCCCTCTGATGCTATCCCCTGTGGATTTCCTTAAACAAAATCATTTAGCGAGGACACCAAAGACCCCTCGGATTGAAGATTGTGACACTGAGTCTAGACTTGAGTCTCTTCCCATGGAGTTGCTGGTAATACTCATTCCTGAGTATGATGTATGGATGAATTTCTTTTTGTGTGGCTTTTGTAGACTTGTTGATCCTTGGATATGCATCTGTAATTACACTATGAAAATCAAGATATAGAATGCTAAAAATATGAATATGTTACCCTGCATATTTCCCTTTAGAACGTTTAATTAAATTAAATTAAAGCAGGCTGGAAATTCTGGAAATATTTAGGAACATGAAGGTATTTCAATATTTTATTTAGATAGCTGGGTGTGCTAAGGAGGTATGATCTGATAGATTCCAAAAAAGATAAAATCTTGTAAAATTTCACATCACATTTCTTAATTTGCAAGATTTTTTTTTTTTATAAATGTTAATACACTTGTAAGTTGAAACCATCTGCATGTATATTTGAAGTGCCATCTTAGCATCTTATTAAGTTTGGAGATGCTTTGGAGAGAATATGTGCTTTGTTATTTTGTCACTGAAACTATAATGGAGGCAGATTTATGGAAGTTCTATTTTCTTGATTTATAAAAAGAACAAGTAAACTCTTGATGCTGGAAATGATTGGCGAATAGGATGATAGGCATGTTAAATTGCAATGCTGTGGATTTAAATTCAATGAGGGTGGAAGTGGATATACTATCAATTTCCCCAAAGTGTTGTAAATGTTATGCAGCCACCTGTCATTTATGAGCTTTTCTGTTTCTCTACGTGTCTTTTTGATACCTTTTCTAGCACTTAGAAAGAATTTGAGCCTAGAATGTTTTGTCTTGGCCTATCCACTACTGACTTCTGCCAAAACCCAATGGCTGAGATATGCTTAAATTATGTTGATGACAGGAGGAATGTTCTTTGCATAGAAATTGTGAAAATCCTTAAAACAAGAATAGATCACTTTATTTTGTTTGATACCTGCTATTAAACACACAGCTTTGCTCTTAATTCCTCATAAAATTATTTTTTACGCCTCTTTATTTGTATATTAAATTATGTTGATGACAGGAGGAATGTTCTTTGCATAGAAATTGTGAAAATCCTTAAAACAAGAATAGATCACTTTATTTTGTTTGATACCTGCTATTAAACACACAGCTTTGCTCTTAATTCCTCATAAAATTATTTTTTACGCCTCTTTATTTGTATATTGATTCCTGTTTGTTTGCTGCTTTTGAGGTTAAAATACTTTGTCACCTGCACCATGACCAGCTGAGGGCTGTTTTCCATGTTTCTCAGAGAGTTCAAAAAGCTGTAAGTCTCTTTCTCTTCCTGTGCTTAATCCTCTGATGTTAGAGTTGGATTGAAGAGTGAGCCTGTTAATGCATGTTGAGAGCAGGTTTTGCTTGCAAGGCAATTTCATTTCAATTACACAACACCAGATCGCTCTCGACAAGAGATGTTACTGACAATGACCCCAAGGCCTACTGAACACTGGCCTTTTATGAGGTCGGCATCCAAAAGCATTTTTTTTTTGTTCACGTACAATTATTTTGGAAGTTGCTAATTCATCCAGTTTTGTACTTGTGATGTTTGAATGACCATTGCAGCAAGGGGAGTGGCAAGGGCATTTTCATGTCAACTCCGCACACCCCAAAAGCTCCAAGGCATGGTCCCCGTCCACCTTCTCGCATCAAAATAACTGAGATGAAGAGTATTGCTGCGGTTCTTTTCCAAGATTCAACATTGTCGTCAAGATGCATGGTGCCATCCACTCTGTCGAAGCCCCTTTGCAAATCTCTGGCTTCTAACAGGGTACTATTTTACGAGGATGAGTTATGCCAGGCTGTTGCTCAGAATAAACTTCGTTGATCTGATTGTTCTTCTTTCCCATTGCCTTGTGTTCCATTTGTATAGTTTGTTTCCATCCTATAGCTAGGTAGTTATAGTTTGAAAGAGGGGTATGCAATTTTGTAGGTTTCTGGGGCAAATTAGGTGACAGATAATATGGGACTACAGATTTGCACTAGTCCAAAGATTTAGGTTGTGCTTGCGGGAATAATATATTTGAAACTAGTTACTTGTATATATTCCTATATATGTTTGCATTGATATTTGGATTTCTTCTAAAGAAAACTGTCCTTATAAGTATTAGAGGCTGTCTTTACCGGCGGATTAGTTTAAAAGTATTTTCTCAAGATATGAAATGCCTTTTGACATTGAGGATATGACTGGAAGCAATCTTCATATTATTATTATTATTACTACTACAAATAAAACTACAAGGAATTAGTGTTTTATCATGGATTGTGCGCAGTAAGATGAAAAAAACCAAATAGCTGAACAAATATTTAGAGGTAATTTTGTATTTCCATATCTTTATCGCATAGTATAATTACTTTTATGTTCATACTATGGTTTTGTTATTGAAATTTCACTTTTTTTTTTCCAGCATAATCACCCCAATGCTTTTGGGGTGAACTTTTCATTACTTGGGATAAAGAGACATTTTTTATGCCTTTCAGTGGTTGTTCTCTTTTGAGAACAACATCCAAAGCGGCGCACCATCCTTTTTTTTTTTTTTTGGGCTGGCGTGTGTTATTTTCAAGAGCATGCAAGATTTTGACGATAATTTCTCTCCCCCTCTTTTCTCTATCCTTCAACTCAAATGATGTGATGTTCTTGCAAAATTGCAAAGTGGTCATCAATTTTTTAACTGTTAAATTTAATTACTTTTTAATTTCATCTCCTAATATTTAATTTTTTTAATGATAAAAAAAATCTATAGGTGTTGATATTTTGAGAAAAAAAATTCAATTATGATTCCCGAGTGATCTTTCTTTGTTTTGGATTCTTTTCCAGATATGTTTTTTATTTTTTATTTTCATCTCTTTTATTTGATTTTGTTTAGTTTATATATCAAATATGGCACTCATTCTCTTGATTGTTTTTTATCCTTTTCTTGGGTTTTGTTTTCTTTCAATTTTGTCCCTTAATATTTTATTTTATTTTTCTTTCTCTCTAGATTCAATCATTTTTTTAACTGCTCATTTTTTTAAGGGAAAAAATAATTGTGTCCCTTAACGTTGGATTTTATGGATATTAGATTTTGTAATTTGTTTTAATTTGATTTATATAAAGTTAAATAAAATCTTGTAACTCAAATTTGATAAGTAAACTCTGTTTAACTCATGTTTTTGTTTAGGATTTTTTTTTTCTTATCTTCATATTTCAGGTGATTGAAAATTTATATTTACAAATTATTTTGGATAGAGTTATCCTGATCATCATTATTAAGGTTTGATTAGTTAAATCAAAACATTGTTTATTTATTTTTAATTGATTTTTTTCCAATCTAATCCTTTCAGGTTGATTAAAAATTGTGTTTTTTTTTCTACAAGGTTATCATGGTCTTATACCCAGGGTCATGAGTTAGTCCAATTGCTATATGTTTTTTTTCTTTCTAATTTCAGCTTTCAATATTGATTGATAATTATACTTTATAATTTAAATTTTGAGTTGATTTGACAAATGAAATTTATAATTTATTTCAATCTATCTCATTCTCACGGTAAGGTTTACAGGTTAACTTGGATTCACTTGACTCATTCTTAATTAAGTTTTGTTTTTAATATCGCTGTTCTGTATTGGATTTACAAGATTCTCCGGGTCTCATAACCTGGGTCGAAGATTTGACAAATTGACTTAAATTAATCTAAGTAAATCCAATATGTCATATCGGCCGGTTGAGCTGTTTTTTTAGCCCACAAAGTTAATTATATCACATCCACACTTTAATTCTCTTTAGAAAGCATTAAAAAATGACAATACATTTGATATTGGAGATCTGCCTGGAAGTTACAATAATTTGGCAAGGTGGTCTTGAACAGAATCAAGAGGATCTGGCAAGGGAATCCTCAGCTATGAATTGCTGGGATGCCTTAATTAGTTGTTTTTTATGATTTAGTTTTTGTTTTAAGTGTCATAGTTGTGAAAGGTGTATATAAAGCTGATTATTGTAGAATAAATAACACCATATAGATAACAACAAAACATCTATAATTCCTAGTTTTTTTCTTTAATTATCCATTACAATCATTTTCTAAATATTTCCATCACAAAAATTCTCAAATTTATCATAACAACAATACATTAAATAAATAATATCAGAACATCAAAAAAGAAAAGAAAATAAAGGATACATAAAACAACAGAGAACAAATGATACAAAGTTTTATTGGTTTGATTAAATAAGTTTTTAATAACAATAAAAATGATAATGAACAACTCCCAGAAAACAACGAACATAAAAGAAGACGAGTGAGCAAGTTTCTTATCAGAGAAAAAGTTCATCTTCAAGAACAAGTACAGATACACCTTTTAGGTTGTCGGCAAGGAATTAAAGCTAGAAAATGACGAGACTGATAATACAGGATTGCTAGGTTAATATGCAAACGTTTGCAAGCCTATGCGGTCTCAAAACACATCTACTGGGATTGAATAAGAACACTAATTGTTCAATACAAACTCAAATAGCAAGATAATGGAAGTAGTTGCAGACTCTTGAACCGGCAACAGGTGTTTAAATAGATTCTTTGAACATGATACACATGCACTACACTCGTTAGATTTATAGCAACCTAATATATTGAAAAATTATAACATCACTGAATAAGATGGAAGGAAAGGGTCACCCGAAATTAACTTCTTTCATGGCCGATAATAGTTTCTTGAAAGACCAGGGACTCCTTGCGACTGCTGCAAGCACGCTTTTGCCCCTCTATTGGTTAGTTCTCAGACACTATATCACTGCAGTTATTTTAGCTAAAAAGTAACCATAAAACTCACATGCTCATTAGAATACATGTTTGATAACCCACTTAACAAAAATTCAGTATCCTTCACAATTGGAGGACATGCTGGTCTTAAAGGCAATAAGCAATTGTGAACCCTGCTGCTGGCACTTCATGATCGTCCGGATAATCATGCATTTCTTATACTCTTCAGATAGACAAGCGCTCGGGAACAGCGGACAGTGTAATTACTTGCCACATTCCACCTGCACTGTCAAATCGTTGATTCCAGCATCCTTAAAAGTGTGTAAAACCTGTGCCTTCACAGATGCTGTGTCAATTTTGTCTGAGACATGAAGATGCAGAGTACCAACAATATCTGTGTTGGTAAAGCTCCAAAAGTGCAAGTTCTGAATGCTACGTAACCCCTTTATCTTCATGGTATCATTTATGGCTTCTTTAAGATCCTGCTCATGAGTCCTCGGAATTCTTTGAAGCAAAATTTCAGCAGAGTTTCTAAGCAATGAAATGACTGAAGATACAATTAAAACTGAAATGAATATTGAGCAGGCAGGATCAGCAACAAGCCATCCTTTGTACTTAATTAGGAGAGTAGATATAACAACACCAACACTTCCCATCGTATCTGCCAGAACATGCAAAAAGATTCCTTCCATGTTGTGGTCAATGTGGTGATGGTGGTGTTTTTTTGGTTCCTCTTGTCCAGATACCCGCGCTCTTTGTTGGGAACAGCTCTTTCCCAAAGAAGAATCACTTTTAGAATCCGAATGTTGAAATTCATGAGGATTGGCATGATGATGATGGTCATGGCATCTGTGATCAGGTGAATGATCATGGTGCTCATGTTGATGGTGAGCATGGGAGGAGTGTTCATGGTCATGAGCATTGCCGCGGGGATCATGACTGCTGGAGCTCCCAATTTTACTGCTGTCTATAATGCTCTGGTGATCGCAAAGATGGTGTTCATGATGGTCATCATGGCTAGCCAAAGACTTTTCATGGCATTCATGGGAAACAGGGGCGTGCTCATCATGCTTTTCTTGGTCATGTGAATTGTGGTGACAATGAGAGTCAGTATGAGAGTGAGCGTGGGTGCATGATCCAGCACCACCATGAGCATGGTGATGCTCTTCATGAAAGAAGACCAAACCAACCAAATTCACAACAAGTCCTCCAATCGAAACAGTCAACAGACTATTTGTTGATATCTCCTGAGGGTCCAAAATCCTCTCAAATGACTCCAACACAATTAGTGCCCCAACAAGAACTAGAAGAACAGCATTAACATATCCTGACAGAACCTCAAACCTTCCCCGACCATAATTAAACTGATTATTTGCAGGCAACCGGGAGATATAAGAGGCGTATAGACCAATTGCCAAAGCAGCACAGTCAAACAACATATGACAAGCATCGGATATCAAACCAAGACTATTACTCATGAACCCAGCAACAAATTCGACAACCATATAACCAGTATTAATCAAAAGGAATAGCGCAATCTTACGGGACTTTCTCTCGCTCAGAATGTGGCGGATGGGCTTCATAATAAAACCACCAAATATCTTCGGAGGTGCATCCAGTCCGAATTCAGGATAATGTGAATGCACAGGGTCCAAATTTTTAACACCAAAATACAGCAAGAAACCACATAACAAAAGCCCCCAAAGAGAAAGCTCAGGGAAATAGAACAACTCCAAAACAACCGTGCAAGCAAAAGTAACAAAAAACTCTCTCTGGAAATCTTTAGAACTCACTAACTTCCCATCATCACTGCAATTCTCACTCAAAAGAACCCCAAAAACAACAGTATTCGCCAGAGGCCAACCTAAACTCGCAATAGAAACACCTTTTCCATCGCCACTACCACTTTCAAACACTATAAAGCTTACAGCAGCAGGAATAAACAATATAATTGTGGTATAAAACAAAGAAATCAATCGAACCCGTTTTTGGTCTAATGCTCTAATCGTCCCCCAATTCATCGAAACACGCTCATAAAACCCCAAGAATCCAGACATAAATGGCAACAACATTGGCCAAATCCTGAAACAATTCTCTCTAGGAAAAACCGAAATCCCATATTTATCAATGAAACCAATGGAAAATGGGAAACAATCAATCCGATCCCAACTTATTGATAGCAAAAGCAAGCCAGAAAAAAGGGCCAAAAAACCAGGTAATTTATGGCTGCCTACACCAAAATTATCATTCTTTCTCCTCCGATCAGCAACAATACGAGCGGCCGCAACACTACCTGATAATTCAGCGAGAATCATGGCAGCAGTCCCACAATACCGAAGCGCTTGAAATCTGAGGAGGAAAACAACAGCAAGAAGGAGAGACTTGGAAAACAAGCGCCTGTGTTGTGATTGGGAGATTGAGGAGAGAGAAAAGATGGGTTGGTTGGGGTTTGTTCTGAAGTGAAAAGGGGTTTTAGAGGAGGAGGACGGGGAGAAGAAAAGAGAGAAAGAGAGAGATAAAAGGAAGGAGAGGAGACAGACAAGGAAAGAGAAAGGGAAGATATTGAAGGAGGAAGGGGAGGATTGAAGGAAAGGGAGGAGAGAGTAGAGGGAGCGGAGAGAGAAGAGGAGGAAGAGGAAGTAAAAGGAGAAATTTGAAGAGGATTTGGAAGGAAAGGAGGAGAGTCGGTGTTTTGATGGTGTCGGGGTCGGGGTCGTCGCGGTGTATGGGTAGAGAGGGTAGGGTCTGGATTTGGTGGGGGTGGCTGAGGAGGTGGAGGTGGAGGTGGAGATAGTTGTGGCGGCTCGTGGAGGGACGGATAGGCGGTTAGGACGGTGCTGATGGTGGTGGTGGTCGGCCATGGCTGCGACTGGTGGTCTCTAGAAGTGGTGGTGTTGACTGTTTTTCTTGAAAATCAAGTGCAATGGGAGGAGGAAACTGCGTTTGTAGTTTAAATAATATTTTAAGACAATTTTTCAAACTATAGAATTCTATACAAAATGATAAAAAAAGAAGGATCTGGGAGAAGTAACCGTATAGAATAAAAAACAATGATGTTTTCCTAAAACTCATGCAAAAAAGTATATTTCATTTTAGGCATTCTCCGTTAACTCGTTTTTTTTTTTTTTTAATTCTAGATTTTGAAGTTTTGGTAAAACAATTTATTTTATTTTTTATATTTTAGTAATGAGTTTGCTAAATAAAAAATTGAAAAGAAGAAGGAAGAAGGTCTAGCAAGAGGTCTTGAAATTTGTTTTTGTAGCCAAGCATCTTGTTCATCCAAGCCTAAATGTCTAGCTGTTTTTTTTATAAATTCCTTTTTTATTGTTTTCTGAAGTTTTATTTAAAATCAATTATAACTAAACAAGTAAACTTATATTTATTATATCATTCCTTTGAATTGCATTATATTTTAACTTTATTTTTAAATAAGATTATAGTATTTTTTTTTAAACCACGAGCTACCATTTTTATACATCCCTGCATGAATATTTGTTTTTTTTTTAATTTTAATAAAAATAATACAATTATATTTAAGATATTATTCCACTAAATACTATTTAATTCAACAATTCCTTAAATAGAATCAGGATATATTTTTATAATATTAGCAATCATTCTGTTAATTATAATTAATGAACTCAACATGAAATTGTTTTAAGTTTGTGGTTATTTTTTCTTATTAAAAAAGCAATTTTGAAATATTCAGATAAAACAATGAGTTAATTATACCTTATATCCCATAGAATGTAAAACTAATTAAACCAATTAATTAGCTTTTTTTAGAGCCAGCGTGTGATTATTTTTTCAAGTATTTTTCATTTGAAAATTTATTTTTGAAAAATATATTACAAAATAAAAAATATTTTCAATATTTTTTGCTTGACTTATTACTTTTAAAAATATTTTTTGTTTTGAAAAATATATTAAAAGCACTTAAATATATACCCACACAGGCTCGAGCAGTTTACTCTTTTTTCCTTGCCTTCTCTTTTAGCAAAGCGGAAAAAAAATAAAGAAAATAGAAAAATGGAATTGACAAAGATATAGTTATAATTAAATTGAAAAACATTGGGATTAAATATATGATTCTAATAACTACAGTGATTAAATTATAATTAGCTCTTTAACAATCTAAAAAATATCATTAAAATTATTAATGTAACACCATCCACTACTCTTATATCTCCTTTCCTCTCTCTTTTTTTTTAAAAAAAACCGTGTAGGATCAAACAAAACATTTTAATTTGGAAGAAAGCGACGACATAAAAATTAAAATTTCTGTTAGTGACACCATTTCACTTCTCTTTTTTTTTTTTTTACCTCCAACTCCACATTTACAAGAAATAAAAACTCGTTGATTCTAGTTTTTGCCACATGTAATTATGCTGCGAGTGACAAATTAGGGCACCAGGAGTGCAGATGAAGACTTGCGCTACAATGGTCAGGCCTAATACTATGAGGAGCCCTAAAAACTAACAGAACCAGAGGGTTGACATGAAATATAAAAAGCTAAGTAGAGATACTAGAAACTCCCCCATCCTCAGCTCTTTCTTGGGTTATTAGCCTTTTTGCTTCCCTTAGGACTCCTCCCTGAAGACGATTCCACTGATATTGGCAATACAGTTTCATCCTTGACTTCATTTGGAACAGATAGCTGCTCCACTGTCTTCCCTGCTTCTAGGGACACCATCAAATCCCTAAGCTGCACGTGCATGGAAATATAGCAAATTTATTCGAAATTGCAGATCATTCTGCCTCTGCCTGTGGTGAGAATAAGATACGAGGGATGTCCAAAAATAAAAATAATCACCTGTTCTTCGAGGAACTGAATTTTATCGTCCTTCATTTTCAAAGCTATTTTCTCCCTGAAAAGAAATTGGAGGTGATACCATCAAAGTCGAGTTTCGATAGGAATTCAAGTTGTTTCAATATTTACATTGCCGGCAAAAAAAAAAGGTAGGAAATGGAGCGAGTACGGACTGAGGTGACCCATAACTGTTCATGGCTTACAGAAACTTTCCTTACCAATCCATTTGGCATTCCAACACTGCAATCGTTTCTAATAGGCCAACATAGAAAAACGCAAAATAGGAACTAATGTGCAGAAATTTTTTAAAACATGGAGAACATCTATTGTTAATCCAACAGCAAAGACTTCAAATCTAATATTAACTTTCACATCACACGTTTTGTAAGAGAACATCAGGTGAATACAACGCAATAAGGCAGAAGTCCAAAAACAGGATGAAGGCTTTCGCTATAAACCAAACATACCTCTCTTCAATTTCCGATATCTTTGCTTCCCATATCTCCTGATTTTTCACTAGATTCTCATTGAGCTGCAAGAAGACAAAAAAAAGGTGATAATTAGCAAATATAAGAATAAACAAAGCATTAGTACTTGGTATTGGAAATATAACTCGGACAATGATACAGAGACAAGATTACATTTCCAGTTATCCCAACTGAAGCAATCAGAAAATTCTATATAAGCCCAATTGCACAACAGATACTGAGACTCACATCATCAAGAAATTTCTTCTCTTTCATACATCTATCCAGCTTGGCCTGCAACTTCTGCAGTTTTTGAGCAATAGCCTTCTTAACAGCTTCAGAAATTTCCCTTTCAGTTTCTTCTTTGACTTCTTTAAGCAAAGTCTCAAAATACTATCAAAAGAAGATATATAACTCCAGAGTACTGAAAAAAAGCCCCCCGTAAAGCATAATACAGACTAAAAAGCACAGTCAAGGTAGACACAAATGGCCACATCATAATAAAAAATTACATCGAATCTCAAGTATAGGCTCAAAAATATAGTTCATTCAATGTGGAAAAGCGGCAGGATGCACTTACAAGTTTTTGGTTCTCAAGCTGAGTGGCAAGGAGTTCGTTGTACTCATTGACAATCTGTAATAAATTTAAATAAGATTATTTGAACAAGAAAGCAGGAAAAATTACAAGCATCTTTTCTAAGTAGCATTGTAACATTACTGCTTCAGCTTTGCTTTCCAAAAGAGCCTCACTAACTCCAGAATCTGCACACTCACAACCATCATATGCATGCACACAGTGGGAATTCAACTCAACTAACTTCCCGTCAGTTTTTGATTGAATCAGTCGGTGAACATAATTGTCACCAACATAATCCCAAACACGCTGTGTGTCCAATTCAAGTGAATAACAGTGCTGTGTTTCTTTCCAATGTCGTATGGCGTGTCCTCCTTTATACCTGCGCCAGTCTTTCTTGGTCAAAGAATGAAAGACAGGCATGGTGAAAAGAGTAAAATAGCATAAATCACTCCAGTAATAAGAGGAAACTGAAATCATTACCTGCCACAGCCAACAAAACCACATAAAACACAAATCCATAGATTCTCAGAAGTTTGACATACAAAACAAATTGATTTCTCAGGTAGTTGCTGGCAATATCGGCAAACCTGAAAGTGACATGTAAATAGATGGTTAGCTAACTTCCAATTTTTTATCTTAATTTCATTTGTGAACTTTATAAAAACCACAGCAGCAATAATGAATGCAGAAGCAAATCAACATCAAGCAACTGTAGCCACGTAAGTCTACTGGCTAAGCAAGTTTAAGCCCCTAATCTAAAGTTAGCATAAGTAAATGGTAATAGAAAAGCTATAAGGGATAGGGAGAACAAATCTGCTTATGCATTTTCTATAGAATCCACCACATCATTTTATTTACAAAAATCAGCTACCATATAATTAATTAAAACTACCAAATTATAATAAATAAAACTCATATTAGATGAATAAGAAGAAAAGGAAGATTATAGAAAATCAAATGAACAAGGGACATAGAAACAAAAAGCTGTGGATTAGAATTTTGGAGGAACCAGGAAGGCTCCTGGTTGTGGAAAATTGTGCAAGCCAAGCAGATAGCCATTATAATTAGGATTATCAGCTTCTGGAATCCAAAAGCTGCCAAAGTCTCAGCAAATGATGCATTTCGGTCAATCGGTGATTAAGAAATCAGTGGCCAAGAACTACTGCTCAGCCATAGCATTGCCTAAGAACATAAACAAAGACACCAGGCAAGGCTCTTAGCATCAGCTGAACTTCTTGATTCAGTAGGAAGTGAGTAACCAAATGAAGTTTCAGCTGGACTATGATGAGCTCTGAAATCATCACATGATTATTTTTCATAATTATTAAAATTTAGCCCTAACTTTTACAGCCCATAATTTCTTATATTTTTCAAATCCATGAATTTGTGTGCAAGAAATGAATGACCAGTAACTTTCGCAACTGCCAAATAGAGTGCCAAGGAATATAAATATTTGTTTACAGATCATGCATAGCATGATGTTTTAAATTTTGGATTATATCCAGTGACAGCTTGCCTATTCAGTGGCAAAAAAATAAGAAGGAAATAAAAGTTTCAAGGCACATGAATGATTGGTACTATGTTGCTAGTTGTGAATTCTTCTATATTAAACAATGAAAGTTTGGCAGGCTACAACTCATACATACAACAAATGCCCAGTAAAACATGTAATCTAACGATTTACAATTCACAATATACAAACAGCATATACAAGGGTTTCAAAGCATGAAATCAAAACCTATGTTACTGATTAAACCATAAAACAATGATTGAATCACAAAATGATGTTCTAAGACTCATCTGTAATTCATCTCTAAGAACTTGGATACTATGACAGGCTACAGCACATAAAAAGACATATCAGGAAAACAGCATTTACTCTGACAAAGTACATTTACACAAACAGTATAGAAACTGGGCAGGATTTAGAAGAACCGTTAGCCTAGGCATCAAGTATAGTTAGTGCATGCATGGATAGAAGAGCAAAAGACCCTACATTTGATGTCAAACTTACATTTGCTTTCAGGCGTTAATCGTTGAAATGCAATCCATGAGATATTTTGACACAGCATATCCAATAGAAAGTGATTGATTTTCTAGTACTTTTGAGGTACACCAAAAAAACCAAAAATACTTCATCACACAGGACAACTTGTTACATCTCAAGTCAAGGGAATGAAAGGAACCCACCAAGGGTTTAAATATTTCCTAATCATTCTACTTTAAAACTTGAGGTTCAAGAGGCCCTACATTTGATGTCAAACGTAAGTTTGCTTTCAGGCGTTAACCGTTGAAATACCAACCGTGAGATATCTTAACACAATGTATCCAATAGAAAGTGGTTGATTTTCTAGTACTTTTGAGGTATACTGAAAAAATCCAAAATACTTCACCACATAGGAACACGGTAGTTACATCTCAAGTAACAGGAATGGAATGAATACATCAAAGGTTTAAAATATTTCCTAATCATTTACTTTCAAATTGTCCACAGACCTTACACAAGCACAAGCAGCACATAAATAAAGTGCAAGAAAAATAAGCATTTGGAACTTTTAACTTAGGGATCACCATAGTTAGTGCATACACAGATAGAGCACCAAATGACTTTGCATAAGTTTTTACATATCTAATAATTTGCTTTTGGCATTAATCGTTCAACAATCAAGGGGACATCTTGACAAACTGCATCCAATTGAAAGTGGGTGATTTTCAAGTCCTTTTGAGGTCCACTAAAAAGATGCCAAAATACTTCACCAAATAAGAACAAGTTAATTGAATCTCAAGTCACAGGATTGAAAGGATTTGAATTCTAAATTTTAAAATATTCTCATATCACTTTAATTTCAAACTGGACCCCATAACTTTCACATGTACAAGCAGCACATAAATAAAGCACAAGAAAAATCAGAATTGCTCACCGGACAAGAAGAATCAGTCCATTTTGAGATGCAAGAGCAGTGAAAAGAATGGTTACAGATAGTCGTGAGAATTCCACCCATGTCTTGGTCTAGCCTTTCTGCATCATGAAGAATTAGTAACATCACCCACAGCATATTTTAGTGTTGATACTAATATTTTGACCCGCACGAGTCGGATATTTTTTTGTCTTGAGAAAAATGAAAAGATAGGAAGATAAAAATGTGATGTATAATGGTCGAAACACTTTTAAAATACTTAAACGGTGATGCATTAGATGTTTTTTTAAGAAAAAAAATTAAGACAGCAGCTCATCAGATCGACTCTAATCAACCATGGTTAACTCAAGAAAACTGTAATTTGGGATAAGAAATCGTGATAAAATCATGAAACCCATATCAAAACAAATTAAGAAGCCTTGTTACAATGAATCAAATTTTAAAAAATTAACCTAAAAGGTGACAAGTAAACCTATATAGGTGATCGACACAACGATGTTGGCCGGGGAAATTTTTATGCACATAAGCAGACAAAAGTTAAGATGATGATAAGATTTCTAAAGAAGCAAAAGATGAATTAGGATAATTTAATAAAAAGATAATTGGGTGAATCCCCTAAATGTAGGTTGTTCTTTCAAAATCATCACCCAAGAAATCTCACTGCTCAATCAGAAAGTTTAATTCTCAATCAATTTAATGTTGAAAGATATAAAAAAAATCCTAAGAATTTATAAAAGTAAAAAGATAGCAATAAAAAAAATTATGAATAAACCTAGTCGGAAAAAAATGGAGTCCGATGACATTGCAAAAATAAAATCAATTTTATAAATCATTTTAAATAATAAAAAAAGCAATCAAAAGAATGAAGATCAAATTTGTGAGATCAAAAAATTAAAGGAGAATGCGATTGAAAATAATTTCCCATTTAAAATAATTTCCTTTAAAAAAATTGCAACTAAGAGAGCAATATCAAATATGAAACTAAACAAAATATAAAAAATACCCCTAGATCATAGTTAATTTTTTATATATAAAAATAGTAAAATTAATTTAACAACAAAAAAATGCAAAAAGACTGCAATGCCCCTTAACAATTTGAGAATGAGAAATAGACCCCATAAAAAGACCATTTAACCCCTAAAGGTTAGCAAATCCAAAATTTTGGTTAAGGGCAAAAAAATAGTTTCACTGTAGCAATGAAAAGTTTTTTTTGTGTCTAAGAATACATTGTTTTTCCCAAGTGGTTTAAAGTTTTTGATAATGTTACAATATCATGTGTTTGTTTCATTAAGGATACAAATCCAAAATAAAACAAGCTTTGCAAACACAAAAATATTCTCCATTGTCTCATTGAAAGTATAATAAGTTTGGAATCACAGATTCCTTAAGCATCCAAAGCTAGGCTAGAAAGTATAATTGCTTATATCTCATTAACCTTCATGTCTTAGCAATTACAAGATAGAAGCAAGGAGAAAGAAAAGACATGAAAATGAGCAAGAAAGCCATTTCCAGCCATTGAATCTCAAATTACTGGTATAACTCATAGCAACATAGTAAACAATAGTTCAGGTTGTCCAATTAGCTTGGTGGAAGTAAATTGGAAGGCAGACAAAGCGAAAGAACCCATGTGAAGGTCTATCTTTGACATATCCATTTGCTTTCTATATATGTACCTTACCTGCTTGATTACATCAAGTTATGATCTAGTACCTAGGACCACCATCAGGTGCAGTGTTTTACAGAAATTGGCATCAAGATAGAGCACAAGTGGGAAAAGTAAAACTGTTTGAGAAATATTTGGACCATGCGACATGGACAGAATTTTGCGTGACCTCTCACAACCTAATTCTCTTCCAATAAGCTTCAGAATTAATTTACAGAGAAGAATATATTCATCAGAAACCCCTCCAGACACTGAACTCTATAAGAAACTAAGTGAACCATAGAAACGGAGATTAAAGGTCATGGGATAAGTTTTAAAATGTATTCATGATTAAACAAAGACCATGCAGCACTTGATAGTTGTATGGTCCACTAAGCAAAGAGATTACTGCTTCCAAAGCATATAAACAAGAAAAAAGGACAGATGATACTTTTAATAAAGCTTGTCTGCTTTTCTAGCAATATTATCTTTTATTGAGAATGCCATAATGATATTCTATACCATCCATCTAATTTCTATAATTCTTTCCAATTTCATTCCAAGATATGAAGCATTCTCAAAGAGTAGCTTTACAATGATAACTAAACATACCAAGACAAACTGGACAAGAAGACTGTTCAGTTGTGCTTGTTGGAGATTGCTGGTTGTGTTCAAGTGAACCACTGTAACCAGTGAACTGGACATCAACAGTAAAAAGCACCCGGCAAACTTCCTCCTGTAGAAGTATTAAAATGAATCGGTAAGAGTACAATGAGATAACTGATTTCAAGAAATAAATAAATAATGAGAGCAACAGGATAGAAATTGTTAAAGAAAAGGATGCTTACCTCCAAAGAATTAAATTGTCTACCATTAAAATGAAGGTAGAATTTATCGGTGGAGTCTTGAGTATCAAATCTTATAAGAATACTATAGCGATCCTCCATTCCATCTAACCTAACATTCATTGCAACAAATCAGTACTTTGATACAATAGAAGAGTTTTTTTATTAATTATTGAAATCATCAATATTACCTAACAATTCGCATCTCCAAAATGTGGTGAATGAAAGAAGCACAAAACTGGCAGAAGTCAGCATAAGTCATGTGGTTTGGCACTCCAACCACTGCCACTAGAGGTTTCCTTCCAACCTATACCATTATCAACCAAATTGAAAACCATTAATCACACCATCAAAATCAAAGACACAAAAAACATAAACTGATAGCACAGTGTACAGGGAGATCTGAAACGGCTTTGTTGGAGAAGAGGTGCATAATTCCTCGTGTCTCTTCAATCCTAGGGTTTCCAGAGGAGAAGGGAAACGCCTCATTAATTGACGATGATGATTCCTCAGCTGTTGGTTGCCGGAAGTGGTCCTCCAGGGAGGCCCCACTGCTAGCAGCGCTTGAACTAGGTGACATGCCTGTTGAAAACATTAACAACTGGAGTAATCATTGTCAACCATCAACCTAAAACCTAAACGTAAAACATTAAAAAAATTACCCAAGAAAAAACATAAATGCTGCACATAGCTCAAAATCAGTAAAACAAACCTCAACTTTTATGCAATTTAACCAAAATATCAGGCACTGGAGGCTCAAAATAACATTGCCTCCACATTCATCACGTGAACTCATGTATTTTAAGCAATGATTATGGTACCGTGAAGAAAACCAGAATTTTATGTCCCTCCATTTCCATAAAAAACAAACAATATAAGCATATTTATTCCAAACAAAACCAAACAAATCTGCACATTTTGGCATGCTAAGCAGATTTCAAGAACCCAAACCCTGGCTATCATAGTTTCCATGCTAAGGCACTAACAAAGCCCAACATAGACTAATCGAAACTCGAACCTTTTGCATTGTAAGAAAATTATTCAGTCAGCTCAAAGTCCCAACCCTTAGCTCCTTAGCAGAACCCGACTTCGTATGATTAACAAATAATCCATATATATATATATATATATATATTAACAAAAAAAATTGACAACCAGAATTGCACAAAGAACACGAACTCTCAATTCAAACATCCACCACCAGGAGGACCAGTTCCGTGTATTTGATAGAAAAATCACACCATATATGGGAAACATTAAAATAGTTTTGGAAACATTTTAGACCCTTCTAATTCCTTTAAGAGTTCCCATCATATATCAAAACAGAATCTAAATATGCATTTAAATACATCAAAGTCATTCAAACCAGAGACATTTAGCCATCAAAAGGAAGCAATTAAGCAAAGGAGGTCATACCTCCGAAGACCAGCTCTGATAGCCTTAACCAGCTTTGAACCAACAGCCTTCGTGAAACCTGGCTAGTTTGACCCAAAAAAGACTTGACAGCTGTTTGGAGCAAGGTTGTCAAAATCACGATTTTGACACGACACGGAAGTCACTTCTGAACTCTGATCATAAAATCAAAGTTAAAATCATGTAGCTAGAAAAATCATAAGTGAAATATTTTTTAATACAATACAACAAAATTATGGCCATAAAACTTCATTAGTTATGGTTCATACATGATTTAAAATTAACTTAAAAATACATTACAAAACAATTATGTCCATAGAATTTCATTAGGTAAAAATTAACAAATTTAAAACAAATATTCAGCTAATATGCAATGTAAACTAAAATCAACCTACACGATTTAAACAAATACGTAAAATCAAATTTAATGCCACATCAACTCGTAAAATTATACGATTTAAACAATAACTAAACATGTAAGTCTAGGAAGTTTGACAGTAGTGTTGTCATCAAATTACTGAAACCTAACCACAGATGAGTTCCCTAGTAGTTTTCTTTGCGGCCACCAAAACCAAAAAAGAAACCCCGCAAGCAAAGAGCATGTGCTTTCCTCTACTCCCTTTCAATTTCATGCTCTACTAAATTTTTCAAAGGAATACAGTTCATTTTTATTGAATTACTTATTTTACAAGTGAGTTCCCTTTGGAGCTATGTAAGCTCATAATTCCTACTAAATATGCCTTGTTCATCTTTCTCCTTACTAATTCCTCATGACAAATAGACTAAGACCGGCATAGATATTCCATTTAAATTATAGTAAAAATGATGAGAGCTTGTCATGCCTCAATTCTGAGTGAATCAGCTTGCTATTACAAAAGCACAAATTCGAGTTGCTGAAATTGGCTCTTGTTGCTTTTGGTTGTCACAGCAGGTGGAAAAAACTACCGAGATTGAACAGAACCTAGATACTCTAAAAAGAACTGGAGATGCTCTGTGGCTGTTCAATATCATTGAATTTCCATTTTGGCAGTGGAAAGATGGTTGTTCAATATCATTGGATTTTATCTTGCTTGCTTGAACTTCCACAAGCATAACCAACAAGACATAACTTGATTCACCATGATAACAAAGAAATTGGAACAAATGCTATTGCAGTTATTATGAAGTCTGCAAACTCCAGCAACAAATGTCTTAACAGAAATAAACCCAGAAATTCATGATACAGCCAGAAGCAGATGGAGATTTTGAAAACGAAATTCGAAATACACCGAAACCTAGAAACCCCAATTCGTAAATATCCATAAACCCAGAAACCTCCTACACCCATAAACATGCATTAATTGATCAACACCGAAACCCAGAAACCCCAATTCTTTGAGTTAACTAACCTTGAGAGGTGACGAATTGAAGATTGATGAGAGGCGACAACGGCGACGAGCTGAGAGGAGAGGATGATTTGAGAGATGAGAGGAGATCAGACGTGAGAGGATGAGAAGAACTGAAGAAGAATTAGGGGAAAGTGAAAAGGGGAATTAATTAAGCTGTTTAACACTTAACAGGACGAGGCCAACCGGATAGTAAAATAGGAATGGGTCGGTCCGATTTTACCTCCGTACGATTTTAACAATTTTGCCCCGATTTTTTTACTCAATTTGTTCTTTTGACTCGTAAAATCGTACAATTTTATGAGCTGACTCACGATTTTAACAACAAAGGTTTGGAGATGCTACCGGTGCTGAATTGTGGCTGTGGGAAAAATTGATGTCGAAGCTGGTGATGGTGTTGCTGCAGACTGCTGGAGGTGCGTGCGTGCGTGGTCGTGGTTGTCTCTATTGAAGCGGAAGAGGGGGACGGTGGGTGGTGATGTTGCTGTGAAGGCGTGTATTATTCAATTTATAGGGTATCTTATGTTATTTTAATTTTAATTTTTTTTCTTCAACATTATGTTGGGTTTTTAAAAGTTTTTGTTTTTTTCATGAAATTTGAAGATATTAATGATTCATGGAATAATAATATAGTTAACATAAATTTTGATGATGATTATAAAAATATTATGAATCGCATTGTAAAACAAATTAATTATCATGTTTCTGAGGGGATTAATACGTCGATAAGGAGCAACAATGATGGTGTACCGATAATGAAAATGGCGATAGCAACAATGATGATAAAATGTTCATTTGGAGTATGAAAAAAGAAGGTGATAAATTTTACAAAACATGTCTGTTTATTCATACAAAATACAAGTGCAAATTGTAGCTATATCAATGTCGCTCCATAGCTATATTAGAAGAAGATCATAAGATAATATGACTTTTGCCGAATATGATCGCAATCCTAATTTTGTCTCTCATGATATTTTATCAGATGTTGTTCCTTGATCAAATAGTTAGCGATCGCAAAGACCTTAACGTGTGTATCTAGATCATGATGGAATTGCAAGTAGTTTGATAAGAGAATAAAAATAAGTGTCTAATTTATTTAAATTATTAATTACATTAAGCTATTATGATTATTAAATCTACAATATTTAAAAAATAATATATATATGTGTGTGTGCGCGCGCGCGCGTGTTCTTTAAAATAATTTCACTTGTTCAATTTGAAAAGTATGATAACCAAACATACGAAACTATTTTTCATTAAACCTCAAACTCAATCACAATTTTAACTAAACATTTTAATTTTAATTATGAACTTCAAATAAAAATGTTTTTTATGAAGCTATTTTTTTTTAACCTCAACAACAACAACCACATTACTAAACAAGCTCTTAGTTCCTCACTTCGCCTAGCAAGGGTCTTTGAGAATATTTGACATTGCATTTCAAAAACGTTTTTGAAAAACAATTATAGCTATTATTTCTTTAATTGTTTTTTGGAGTTTTAAGATCATTTTCATGTGCTGATATTAAAAATAATTTTTTAAAAATAAAAATATTATTTTGATACATTTCTAAATGAAAAATACTTTAAAAAAAAACAACCACAATTACACTCTTAAACATGCACTGACCGTGACAAACTCTCTTGCACCATTGTAAACAATAAATCTATAACATTGCATTTTCCATATAAAATCCAATTTCTCACTTATTCCACATCCTTGTTAGTCATTTATCAATGCAATTAAAATATTATATTATAAAAAAACATTATTTATATAGTGGACCACCTAAACTCTATTTTTTTCATTGGAGATATTTTTTATTATATTTTTTTCAATAACCTCAACTATATTTTTTTCCACTCAAACCCCTTTTTTATTGGATTTTATTTATTCAAATATTTTTTAAACGGGCCCTTTTGCTTCCCATGTAACAAACTTCAACATTTTTTTTCTCTACTCATGTCTTTTTTTACAGGTTCATTTTACTTTTTATTTAACAATTCTAATGTGGTTTATAACAAATTAATACTCGGTAAATCGTAAAATAATATTTAGAACTACAAACACGAGAGACAATGCAATATAAAAAAAATATTTAAAAAATAATGGAAATGCAACATACCAAATAACACGATCCATTGTTGGCTGCAATAACTACCTACAATGTTTTCATTTTCTTTTAATTTTTTTATCACTTGACTTTTTTTTTACTCTCAATTTAAACCTTTTTGCATTAAGTTGACTTATGATTGAGTTTGATGTTGTTTTATTATTGGCTTTATATTGAGCTCTCGTAAAGTTAATTATAAACTTTGATGTTAAGTTAATGTTTGATTTGAAAAAAATAAAATTTAATTATATTAATCCAAACCAATTAAAACTTTTAGAACTTGATTTCAATATGTAACAAAATTCAACTTTTTTTCCTAATAAATAACATATTCATCTCAACTTTCTAACTTATTTTTTTTTATATTAATAGATTTGTTATTATTTATTGGTACATATAATTCATAATTTATTCTATTGAACATATGTATAAACTTTTCAATTTGCAGTAAATTGTTTTGATGGAAAAAATGTCAACAACACCAGCACCTTTTTTTCTTAATCTAGAAAACAATACTTCATCTTGAAATGTAGCGTAAAGAATCAAACTAATATGTTCTTATACACACTCTTGTTTTTTCAAAAATTAAAACAAGTATCTAAAACTTGTTTTTTTTTTATTTTTTTATTTTCACCACATTGTATGTATTTATATGTTTTTTACTAGTTTTAATTTTTTTGGCTTATCCTAATATTTGTTTTATTTGAAATTAAATTATCAAAAAATACACAATGAATTTATACTTATTTCTATTGAATAATTTTCTTCAAAAAATAGAAAATAATAAGCAAAAACAAATAAAACATTACGGGGATTGTAGCGGCCAAGGTTCATTAATAAACACAGATCCAAGCAAAAAATCACTAATAAACAAAAAATCAACATAAAATTCAAAAATAAATTTTTAAATCTAAAAAGTTTAAATGGTCATATTTTTATATTTTATAAAATAATTTAATTTTGATGTATATGAATTTATCATGTTAAAAGATTCATCCATTGGTTCTAGTATCAAATTGAAGGTGAGATTACATTGACCCAATTTTTGGCAAGTTCCCTTCCTTTCTTTTCCTTTTATTTTTACTAATATTCATATTTTTATTTTTTTATCTATTTATTTATTTTAATAAAATATAATGGTAAAATATATTTATACATAATCAATACCCAAGATTGTTCGACAAAGTCCATGGGTTTGATTTAAAACAAAACAAAACAAATATGGATAAAGTTGGGGAAAAAATATTTTTTTTTTGTCTTTGTGTTGTCCCGTGTGTCCCCTGAAAAAATAGAGACAAATTTCACTCATTTTAATCCATGTAAAATATATTAATATAAAATACATTAAAAACAATAAGTTATCACACAAAAGTGGAACAATAAGAAAAGTTGACAAACATCAAACAAAAGGACTAGATTGAGAACTGTGTGAAGAAAGACGGGACCCAATAGATACTTGTTATGGTTTTGGGACTGCATCGATAACAATATACACGATAGGGACTGAATGAGGCCTCTGTAGAAAATATGTAAATGACGTGGAGGATCGCAAGCAGTTGATCGTATTTTCCAAGAAAGGACGGTGTAGATTTCATTAGCAGTAGCCAAACTTGTACCTGAGGAGATTTCGCGGATCCGAACAACGAAAAAATGGAACGCTTGACAGACGGTTGAGACTTGAGAAGTCAAAACGCAACCTCAGTATAATTTATATAGATCGTTTCAGAGAGAGAGAGAGTTTTTTGGAGAGAGAAAGAAAATGATCGCTGACGGAGTGGAAAACGAAGAGAAATGGTTAGCAGCAGGGATCGCTGGCCTTCAACAAAACGCTTTTTACATGCATCGCGCTCTGGTAAAACCCTACATGTCACTTGCATGTTTGTTTATCGAGAAAATTTGAGAGAAATTGATTAAATTATTGTAAAATAGGGTGAAATTGAGTGAATTAATTATTAAGTTTTGGTTCAGGATTCGAATAATTTAAGAGATGCTTTGAAGTACTCAGCGCAGATGCTATCGGAGTTACGGACTTCGAAGCTTTCTCCTCATAAGTATTATGAATTATGTAAGCAATTCAAATCTTTAAGATCTTGAGATCTATTTTTTAAAGTTTGGAAACGAGAGAAACTGTGCGTGATTTCTGTGCCTTTGCATCGACTTCCTTAGATATGAGAGCTTTTGATGAATTGAGGAAGCTGGAGATGTTTTTTAAAGAAGAGGCTCGACGTGGGTGTTCAATTATTGATTTGTATGAACTTGTGCAGCATGCCGGTAACATCTTGCCGAGATTGTAAGTGACAATGTCACAAGTGATCTGCTTTTGTTTTCTTGGTTAGTTTTTGATTGATGAATTGAATCTGAAAGCTTAGGGTTCCAGATGTTACTTGCTAAATGTACATTGTTTAAATTGAATTTGTTGTTTAAACCATCAGAGAGAAGCTCTGTAGTTTAAACTTTACGTCAAGGAGTTTCAGTAGTAGTTTGTTTCTAGTATGTGCTTGATACATGGATGTCATGGAAACGTGAATTTCAAACCATAGGGTTATGTATTTTTAATAGGTTCCTCAATGCCTTCAAGGTTTATTTTGTTATCCTCCATGAATGAGTATATTGGCCAACAACAAACTCAGGTTACTAGCTTCCCCACAATGTGAAAATACTTTAGAGCTATAATTTGTTAGATTTGCCTGATTTAGCTAGGAGGGGAAGTCCTTAATTACAAAATCAAGCAATTCCTTTAAATCCACACACAGCAACTAAATTGATATCTTTAGACGAGACCATTTGTTCTGCCTGTCTTGTTTCCTTAGTTTGTGTGTGATATTTTTGAAGTAGAAAATGTATTTTGTAAGTTTGAACACTGAAGTTAGCAGATATATTTTGCAAGTGAGAACTTAGAAGACTGAGAATGTTTACTGAAAATGACAATGAAGCTTCTCAATTGTAACTTCATAATATCTCTTTTTGTGTGTCATCGTGCTTATTGGTTTCTGCTTGCGATGAGTATCTTTGATCATTCTAGATTGTCATCTTTTTAATGAACCCTGCCAAATTATTTGGAGTCTGCAGCATGGATACTTTTTTTTTTTTCATTTCTGCTTTCACTATTGAGATGTTAAGTAGTCACTTAAACTCAGTGCTTGTTTGTGCATTTTTTGTGCTTTACTGCAATCTTTTGTCCTTCCAGGTATCTCCTATGCACTGTAGGATCTGTATACATTAAATCTAAAGAAGCTCCAGCAAAAGATGTTCTTAAAGATCTTGTTGAAATGTGTCGTGGCATTCAGCATCCTGTACGTGGCCTCTTCTTAAGGAGTTACCTTTCTCAAGTCAGTAGGGATAAATTACCTGACATCGGTTCAGAGTATGAAGGGTAAGGATATGAGATGATCATTATGGTTTCCATTTAATTTCAGGAGAGGCATTTATTTATGTGGTTATAGAGAGCAGATTTGGTGGTCTGGAGACCATTGTGGTTGGTTGTGCTTGACTTTGATCAGGTCATAGCCAACACTTGAAAGTGGATCTGCCTATCTGAGGTGATGGGTGGAGCCAGGGTGACCAGATCCTCAATGGCCTATGCATGCATCGTTACTTGCATTGAGATTATACAAAATGAATAGCTATAGAAGTCTTTTGTTTGCTCTTATAATGGTGGCATCTGGACACTATAATTTAAGTTACTGACTATAAGCTGATGGAGATTATTGTTGTTGGTTTTGTTGTTTCCCCCTGATCCTGTTGGTGGATTGGTTTTGGAACTGACTAAATGAGTTGCTTTCTGAACTCCTGCAGAGATGCTGACACAGTTGTAGATGCAGTGGAATTTGTTCTGCAAAATTTCACTGAGATGAACAAGCTATGGGTGCGAATGCAACATCAGGTTGGTTGAAATACATGTGACTGCCTGCTCTCATGTTCAGCATGCATGTACCACAGTGCTTGCATGTCATAAAGGTAAAATGTATCATGAGGGCATGGTTTCTGGTCATGCAGGTCTTATAGTGCTTATGAATCATTCATACTCTTAGCTGATCATGAGTTGAGGCTTGGTATCGGGCTTTCTGGTCTGCAGGGACCTGCCCGGGAAAAGGAGAAGCGGGAAAAAGAAAGGAGCGAGCTGCGTGATCTTGTAATGCCCACAACCTGTAAACGGTCAATTTCACTGCAATACAACTTTGTGAAGTATGTGGTTGCAGTTTTAAAAAGCTTAGCATTTGTTCCCCTCATATGTTATTAGGTTGGGAAGAACCTGCATGTCCTCAGCCAGATAGAGGGTGTTGACCTTGATATGTACAAAGATACTGTGCTTCCCAGAGTTCTTGAGCAGGCCTGACCTTTTCACTTTGTTAATATTTTGTATTTTGAGCTCGTGGATTAATGCATGCTTGTCAAATATCCCAAACTGAACTTGGTTTTTCAATTGTTTTGATAGGTTGTCAATTGTAAAGATGAAATTGCTCAGTTCTATCTAATGGATTGCATAATTCAAGTCTTCCCTGATGAATATCATTTGCAAACGCTTGAGATATTGTTAGGTGCTTGCCCCCAACTTCAGGTGTGTAATTTTGTATTCATTGTTTCTATTTGACATTGTCACATGTTAGCTTGTGATTCTCTTCCTTTGATATACATGTGTAAATGCAATGATTACAACTGCTTCTTTGTTTCCAACTTGTGTTTCTCAGCCATCTGTAGACATCAAGACAGTGTTATCTAGATTGATGGAGAGGCTATCAAATTATGCTGCATCAAGCGCTGAAGTTTTACCTGAATTCTTGCAAGTAGAAGCCTTCTCCAAATTGAACAATGCCATAGGAAAGGTAAATCTTGTCTATCAGCCCTTTAGATTGCTAGACCAGAAAAGGAGCAAGATTGTGTAACTTCAGTTTTTGAGAAGAGCAGAGGATTCTACGATGCTTTGTCTCTGAGCTTATCATTGTTGAAGTGCTGTTTTCCTGTTAAAAGTTTCCCATATCCAAATCTCTACAAATTTCAGGTTATTTTGATGTTGCCTTTCAAAATGACAATTCTTATATTTGTTTTGACTCCATATTTTAAGTAACAGTGATTCGTCTACATAGTTTATGTTAAAACAATTGAAATATATTAATACAAATGTGTTGACGCAGGTGATAGAAGCGCAAGTTGATATGCCAATTTTTGGAGCTGTAACTCTATATTCATCGCTTCTTACATTTACTCTCCACGTTCACCCTGACCGGCTGGATTATGCTGATCAAGTGCTGGTATATATGACTCCCTAGAAATGCTTTTACATTGCAATCTACATCCTGGTTTTGTAAAATTTATTTTATCATATACCAATTAGAGATATAACCACTTAACATTTCTGTTTTGTCCTCTATTGTTTTTCTGGTCATGCCTTAAGATAGTAGTTAAAAGTTGCATCGAATTATACACGCACTATGTAACATCATTTAATGAGGCTTGCTTTTTTACCGGGATGAATTTTATTTGACCTAAGAGAAGGCAAGATTTGTTTTTTTAGTAATTTGATCATAGAACTGGCAAGCACTGTAAGAAATGAAATCTGACAGGGAAAATCATGATTGGTTGGGACACAAATCTTTATGCATGAAAGGTTTCTAAAATTTATGCTCTACTGTCCTTTTTGGGCTGTGTTCAGCAAATGGCTTGTAGAAAGTCAATGAGTAAATTTCATCAAAGAAATTAAGAAAGATAGATCATGTAATTGAAATTCCAATTATGTGAAACAGTTTGATTCTCTTAAATTAATTTATTAGAATAAGAAACTATTAATATTATTTTGTTCCACTGGATATTTTAACAGGTCAGCTGATTCTTTTGTTTATTATTCAGGGAGCATGTGTTAAGAAACTATCCAGCAAAGGAAAGCTTGACGACAGCAAAGCCACAAAACAAATTGTTGCTCTTTTGAGTGCTCCTTTAGAGAAATATAATGATATTGTCACTGCACTGAAGCTTTCAAACTATCCTCGTGTAATGGAATACCTTGATCTTGAGACAAATAAAATTATGGCAACTGTTATAATTCAAAGTATTATGAAAAACAACACACACATCTCTACTGCTGACAAGGTATGTTTCTGTCCCTTGTTTATCCTAATCTTTCTAATATGTTCTGAATACTCGATCTAAGTTTAATTTTATTCTGTAGGTTGAGGCGTTATTTGAATTAATGACAGGGCTTATCAAGGATTTGGATGGGGCTGAAGAAGAGGTTATTTGAAATTACTTCACTTTTCATATTTTGAAATTTTTGCTGCAGACTTGATAAAAAATACTAACTTCTAATGCTGATAACCACTTATGCTATGGTTGTTTCTTATTGCCATCCAGTTAACAGTATTTTCCTGTTATCCTCTAATGTGCTCTTGAAACTAAGCAACCACATAGTGTAATGTGATTATTGTTTTGTTCCTTCATCTTTAGGTTGATGAAGATGATTTCAAAGATGAGCAGAATTCCGTTGCACGTCTTATTCAGATGCTGTACAACGATGATCAAGAGGAAATGTTCCAGGTGCATGTTTGTTTCAAAATCTTCCTGTCAGTTGTTTTAAAGAGTTAAATGGCTAGCACCAATTTTATTTCACTGAAGCAAATTGTGGGTGTTGATTAATCAGTACAATGATTTTAGCCTAATTTAACTATTATGGTTTTGAACTTGTCTTATCTATTATATCCACCCTAAATTGCAGATCCTATGTACCGTGAAGAAGCATATCATGACTGGAGGACCAAAGCGTCTACCCTTCACAGTTCCCCCACTTGTTTTTTCATCTCTCAAGGTTTGCTTTTGCCTAATGCTAACAACCTTGAAGTTGGCAAAATTGCTGCTGCACATTCTGGAATGAGAATGTCATTATTCATCAGATTTGGAATCCAACATGAATAATTGTTGGTCACATCACATCAATCATGCTTCACTCTAATATATTTTCCAGTATCCAAAAATTAAAGGCCACCCTATCTTTTTCTACAAATGCCAATTTTTTCTCAGCTTTTTGTTTGTGATTTACAGTTGGTAAGGAGACTTCAAGGCAGCCAAGACCAGGAGGAAAATCCTTTTGCAGATGAGTCATCGACTTCACCTAAGAAAATTTTTCAGCTCTTGAATCAGGTGGCGCTTCATTGAAAGTTGTCTTTCATGTACAAAGATTTGGTTAAATGATCATTCATTAGAATAGCTGACAATGTAATTGTTCTCTCACAGACAATTGAGGCTCTGACAATTGTTCCAGCACCTGAATTGGCATTACGGTTGTACTTGCAGTGTGCTGAGGTAAATGAATTTGGCACTACAGTTTACTTGGTATTTTAAATGCTTTCAAGGACCATTTGATGAAGCTGTCTCCCTTATTACTTTTGATTTCTAATTGACCAGGCTGCTAATGACTGTGATCTAGAGCCTGTATCATATGAATTTTTCACTCAAGCATATATTCTATACGAGGAAGAAGTCTCAGTAAGTTGATTTGATTGACATCCTTATTCAACTTTTATGATGCTTTATTTAAAGTTGCAAATTCATTCATGCTTATTTCTGGTGCATATTTGCTGCAACAGGATTCAAAAGCACAGGTGACGGCACTGCATTTAATAATAGGCACCCTTCAGAGGATGCATGTGTTTGGTGTAGAGAATAGGGATACTTTAACCCACAAGGCCACAGGGGTAAATCCTATGACATTGTTTTCCTATAATTAAAGTTTTTGAAATCACATTCTTGAAGCTATTTGTGTGAAGATGCTGACATGATACCTTGCTTGAGCAGTATTCAGCTAAGCTTTTAAAGAAGCCTGATCAGTGTAGAGCGGTTTATAGGTGTGCACATCTATTCTGGGTTGACGATCAGGATAACATGAAAGATGGAGAGAGGTGAGTGCCATGCTTTTAGTGTTGGTAAAGCGCAATAGTGATAAAGGTGACAGCAATATTCTATGATGTACATTGTCATGATGCTGCCTTGGACAGGCTAGTCGCGTGCTATTGTAGTGTACAGTAGGAGAGGAAGTATCATGGCTGTATTTGACTTTGACTAATTGTGGGAGTAGAGTGCATATTAAATCTTTTTCGTAATGACTTATGACTAGTTTGCTCTCTATCTGCTTATTTTGAACCAGGGTTCTGATCTGCCTGAAGCGTGCTCTACGAATTGCAAATGCTGCTCAACAAATGTCCAATGCGGCGCGGGGTAACACTGGATCAGTCTCGCTCTTTGTTGAGATTCTGAACAAGTAATTCTTCTACTCCAATTAACTCATTCAATTTGCTTCTCCGTAATTTATCTTATAATCTTTGATAATGGAAATGCCAACCTTTCTTCTACATGAAGGTACCTTTACTTCTATGAGAAGGGAAACCCGCAAATCACGGTGGCTGCAATCCAGGGCCTGATTGAATTGATTACAACTGAGATGCAAAGTGACAGCAGTGCATCAGATCCTGCTGCTGATGCATTCTTAGCCAGCACACTTAGATACCTTCAGTTCCAGAAACAGAAAGGTGGTGCAATTGGTGAAAAATACGAAGCCATCAAGGTGTGAAACAATGACTGGATGCCATGGACAACTTTCATGTTATTGGTTTGAAATTGACTACTGTTGGCATTTTGTGGAGTGAGCTGCATATCTGGCATTCCTGGTGGTCTGAGGAGTTTGATGCATCCAACGCCAGTTCACTTTGATACCATGTGTGCTTATAAGGTCTATGTTGCATAATCTGCTGATATTTATTGATGGTCAATGAAGTTGACTCTTGAGTACAAAGTCAACACTGTCAAATTTGTTTCAGGTTTTGGTGAATGACACCGTCGTTATCTTTACAGAGCTGTAAGACCTGCCCGTTTAGTTAATTTCGCTAGTAAGCATTCCATGATTGAAGTTTTCCTCATGCCGCAGCTGTTGACACCCTCCCCAGCTTGATTAAAATGAGTGATTGTTTGCTATTCAGCACCCTCAGAACGCAGAGTAAACATCCTCTGGATATTGTTCGATTTCATTGAGAATAAGATTGGGAACGGATGCGTGATTATAGACCCTCCCCCGTACAAAACTTAGTGTAGCAGACAGTTTTGAGTTGGATGTTGTTCTCTTCTTGGTATTGCTTGCTACTGTTGCGGCCTTCAGTTTCCTCAAAATATTTCAAGTTAAAAATCCACAGCAAACAACCTAGGAATTTCTAGATGGTGAGGGGGGCTTGATGGACGAGATCCTGAGAGATGCTACATGCAACAGCGCTTTCTTAAAAATGCCATGTATCGTATGTTATGAGGAGGGGTGGATCAAAAGGCATGGATCCACCATTTCCTTTCCATATTGATGGATGGCTTTATATCCATTCATCATCACATCTTTTCCCTTCTGGCTCAGCTTAACTTGTTCGCCGGCCTGCAGGCAGCATGTGGAGTTCCACACAAACCGCCGTGCATGTTTTAATTCCCAGCGACACGATCCTCAAGGATTGTCCCAAAGCAACCGTGTCGTTCAAAGCCTGTTGCCTTGCTAGCTCCATTTCGTTTTTTATTTTCCCCGTCTTTTCACTCTCTCAGGGATGTTTCTGCTTATTACTCAACATCCAAGAAAGAAGTTGCAAGTTTGGGAGCACTGCTATTAACAGGAATATATATTTTTTTTTTATCAGATAACAAGCATGTCATGTGAAAAAATAACAAAAAACAAAAGCAAGATCGGTAACATAACATAACATAACCAAGCTCTCACAACAATACAAAGTTATAGATAGCAATGTTTATCTTCCTGGCTGAGATGTTCCAGTCTATTAATACAGAGAGCATATCAAAACCGGGAGTGTAGAATAGGAGGTGGGCAATCATGAAATTCAATTCAACAATTAGAGATTCATAGTAATCCAAAAATACAATACCAAACCACCTGATGCTTCATAGATCCTAGTTACTGTCAGAAAAGACAATAAATTAAGCTTTTCAGAGAGCAATGGAAGTGAGGAAAGGAACATGGGTGGCACAGAGGCTCTTCACACCTATTACAATCACAATATAGAACAGGCCTTTTGTGCTTTACTCTTCTTTTTCTTTTGCTTGGGAGGTTGAAGGACGACTCTGATGGCTGCGTCGAAAACTGCCTTCACATTCTGCACTCGAAAGATAACTGAATTTAAACTCCCTCAATAATTTAATTTAGAAGACAATTTCTGCAGGAAAATATTCACCTGCTGTGTTTTTGAACTGCATTCAATATAAGCAGGCGCACCAATCAGCTTCCTCAGCTCCTCTCCCTTTTAGATATTCAAAGACAACAACATTATTTGTTGGGTGATTGGAAGAATTTGTTTTCTTTTTTGTAAAAAAAAAAATAGGGAGGACAACAATTCTTGTAACTGCTCAAAATGGGAGCTTTTACCTGAGCTGTAGTAATAGGCACAGCACCAGGGTGGTCAATGAAGAACTGCTTATCATCCCGGAGATCTGGCTCATTAAAAACCAGAAAAAAAGAAGGTGAGGGCTAGCCTAAGAAATACACTTCTGATGTATATTCAGAGAATGATCCATGAAAAACAAATTTGCAAGGAAATGAAAACAACAGGTTAAAGATGTCTCACGACAGATCACAAATTAATGACCTTTTGTTGAATAAAATACAGGCTCATATACGAAAGAATAGAAAAGAAAGCCACAGAAATTAGTAAAATTATGGGCTAACCTAGCTTTATTTAGACAATTAGAAAGATATGCAGCTTGACAACCTCCCCACTCCCCCAGTAGAGCAGTACCCATCAGTTTATTCACTCATGCCCATTACATACTCATGAAAAGTTTTGACAAAATCAAGCTGCGACCATTGGTCATGAAGCAAATTGCATAAAGCATAACTTTAAGCATCATCCATCCCATAAAAAGAGAGAGGATGAAAAATAAAATGCATGTCAAAAGTAAATCCTTTTCCAAAGAAATTTTCTAATGACATGTTGCTGCAGACAACTCATTTGATATCGAGTAATGAACTTACTGAACTGCAACTTGAACAATATTACAGGCAATCATGCACAATACAATGAAACTTCTATTAAATACACTTGAGACAATGCTCAAAAAGTAGCAAACAGCTGCAGAAACCTCATTAGAGAAGAAAATTTACCAAGTTTTGTTCCAACAAGAACTATTGGGACACCAGGTGCATAATGCTTCAGCTCTGGAATCCACTGGAAATGAAGCCAAGTGTGAAATCATCAGCGTGTTTTTAAAAAAAATCTAGGAATAGTTTTATCTAAGATTCGAAAAGGGGAAAAAAGACAGCATTTTGTGCAATTTAATTCCCAACCTTCTTAGAAACATTTTCGTAACTGGCCTTGCTAATGAGAGAGAATGCCAGTATGAAAACATCTGCCCCTCGATAACTCAATGGTCTTAATCTATTATAATCCTCTTGTCCTGATACAACAAAGTCAAGTCCAAGTAGAAAGACACATCAAAAAAAAAAAAATAGGGGTAAGAAGCACACAAGTACATGAAAATATATAAGGATCTATGCAAATTTACCAGCTGTATCCCACAACCCCAGGTTAACGGTAGCACCGTTGACGACCACATTTGCGCTGAAATTGTCAAAAACCGTTGGCACATAATCCTGTTTATCACAACAATGCAAAGAAAGTGCAGCAATTGTATTACATTCAATAATACACTTGCAAAGCATTTGATTGAATCCCATGAAAATAAAACCAAAAGAACAGAAACTTGTGCCGAGAGGAGAGGAAAAATAAGGACAATAATTTGGATAAATAACCCCATTTCCTTATTGAAAAATCAAAACTTTCATACTAATAATCTTAACCTAATTGGAAGATACAGCTTTGATCATTCCATTGGAAACAAAGCAGCAACACGACAATGATTTTAATCTCCCATGATCATTGTTTATCAGCAAAATGAATCAAAACATTTACCAAATCAAGCATGTCCAATGATGAACTGCCCTTATATGAAAATGAAATGGAATCCATTCCACCAAAATTCAGAAAACCCACATCCCAATTCAACATCATACTTGCAATGAAAATGGAAACAAAACGAAACCCGTTTATCATTTCCACCAGAGCTCAAGAACCCACATCCCGATTTATCACAGAAATTCAAAAAGAGAGAGCGAGAGAGAGAGAGAGAGAGAGAATGGGGGGATTTGAATTACCGTAGGGAAGGTGTTGCTGGTGTATGAAATCAAGAGACAAGTTTTACCAACAGCTCCATCTCCTACCGTCACACACTTTATAAACCTCGATGCACTCATTTCTCTCTTTTTTTTTTATTGATTACGGAAAATCTTAAAATATTTTTAAAACAGAAACAAAAGCCTCAGATCTTCACCACCTGAGGACAAAACACCCTCTTCCTCCTGATCACACACACAAACCCCAACTCCTCCACGCCATCACCATCTGTTCGTCAAGAAGAAAAAGGTAAAATCAAGAAACGCACAAGAAGATGAAATGAAGAGACAGAAAGAGCTTTTCTTTTGTTTTGATGGATGGATAGGTTACCAAAAGAGAAGAGAGAGAAAAGTGATGAGAGCGGGAATGTTTAGGTAGCCGAGAAATTATGCAGTTGAAGCGTTCATAAGTCGAGAAGGTGAGGGGGAGGAGGAGGAGATCAACCAAAATCTTGGCCAACTCAACAAACACAACATAAACAAAAACAATCCTGTCCTCCCGATTCTTTTGGTGTATTCCTTTCCTTTTTACCTTAGAAAAATACGCATTCAATAACGGACTCTCTCTTACCTATCCTCGTACGTATTCGACAACCTCCTTTTGTTTCGTTTGCCACTCATTTCATGAAGAAATAGAATGGTATCAATTTCGGCCATTAACTACTTTGCTTTTTTATCAATATCTATATACGAAATAATTCTGATTACTGACTCCCAGTAATAATAATAAAATATAAAAAAACAAAAAAGATAATGCATGGTATCCTTACATCACTCCCTTAACCCATCTTCTCTTTTTGTTCATGTTGATGTGAACACAGACTTTTTGGCATAACCTGATACAGTGTTCGTTCGTCAATGATAAAATCAGCATCTTAATCTCAGCAGAGTGGGACACGTGTTTCTGATGGTTTGAGTCTGTATGCATGCATCCTTACAGCTACATTATCAATTAGAGTTGTGTCATCCGCACCAATTCATGTTCATAACAAAGTAATAGTTTTTTATTTATCGAAAGAGTTAATGGACTTAAGACTGAATTGACACGAACAGCTTAATTATATATATTACAAACAAGAAAAAAAAAGATTTGATGTTAGCACTTTAGTTCGATTGTTGTTCTTACCACCCTAAACATCATCACAATTCTTAATTTATTGAAACAGGTGAACTACTCTCTTTCTTATTGTTGTTGTTGAACATGATACAGAAATTTTTTTTGGCACCTTGTGTGTCGTTTTCAGCTACCAAATTGCTTTGTCAGAACAGTTGTGTAAGTAGGCATAGTGTTTGGGATTGCGATAGTAAAGTGTATTTGAAAAAAAAAATATTTTTTTTATTTTAAATTAAAATTTTGATATTTTTAAATTATTTTAATATATTTTTAAACTAAAAATACTTTAAAAAATAATATCAATAATCCTAGGGCCATTTCCAGCCCTTTTGAAATATATGCTCTTATGCCTCCTATTTGCTGCTTAAATCATTCTGTTTCATTTTCACTATATTTTAGGATAACCTTGTGACGGTGGTGTTTTAGAGTGTACTTTAAAATATTTTTAAAAAAATTATTTTTTTAAATTAATCCTTTTAATGTTTTTATATAGATTAAGGTGATGTTAATATTAAAAATAATTTTTAATATGTATATATATATATATATATTATCTTAATACATTTATGAATAAAAATCACTTGGAATTAAAACACTAAAGTACTCGAACATAACATTAATTTCATGGAAGATAAAGAAGACTGCACGTACGGCACCATTTCAGATGACGTGAAACCAACAGCTATGCCAATTGTGGAGGTTTGCTTTGCAAGCTACGCCAATTTCGTATCGCCATCTGCCATATATAAGAGAATCCCAAGGATGTAGTTGATGAACAGCCAGAGGGTTCGAAGCAGACGAGCTCTTCCTGGCGCCCTCCACCAATCACCCTCCTTTACCAACCATGCATGCAGTGTTTTCCTCGCATTTTCAGGTACTGCAGTTTTCTTGAATTTTGCAGTTCCCTTCTGCAACAACCCTATGTGTGACCAAGAATATGGTCAAGAAGATGAAGAGCTCGTGCTGGCTCCATGGATTGTTAAGAGTTAGGCTTCAAGGATTTTCAAGTTTGATGTTTTTGGTCAAATGAATTGAGTGGCATGATTTGAAATTATTATTTTTTGTTTGGAATTGAGCAGAGCTTCTTGTTGAGTCCGAGTTTGAGACTCCACGAGTTATGATTTTGAAAACTCAAATTAGAGTAATTGTTTTAAATTATTAAATTAACCAGATTTGTTGAGCCTTGACCATCCATATAAGTTTATTTGTGTTTTTTTTTAAATTAATTTTTCTTCTCTGAGCTTTGATATCTGGTTCATTATTATTACTTTTTAATTTGTTCAATGGAGGTCCCATGGTTTCATTTTAAATTATATTATCCAATATGTTCTCATTTAAGTATTTTAAAAATATTTTAAATATTATACATTAAATGTCTTTACTTTCTAATAAAAATTCTAAAAAATGTTAAATTACAGTTGAACCACAAGACCAAACCATACTTCAGCCATCCATCCTGATCAAAGTAAACAGAAAAGACATTCATACATGGCATTAAAATGTCGAAAAGTTACTTCACTGCTAGGTAACAGTGGCCGCCATTTGACCTTCGAATTTTTTTTGCTTGAATCTGATTTTTTATATATTTTTTGATGTATATTTTTAGGTAAAAATCACATTGAAAACAATCTAAGCTAGGAGCCACTAGTGTCAGGTCAACACCATGGAGGTACTCGTAGCTCTTCACATCAGGTGTTTCCTGGGGACAGCTCATGTTTTCACTTGCAGGTTACCCTTGCTACCTGTTTAAAGTCTCTAGAATACAAGGCATGATCTTCTCTGTGGTTAAGCTAGGCGAGGACTCAAAACAAAAGAAAGTAGGGTGAATGAAAGAAAATAAGAGTCAACTTTATTGCTTGGTGTCAAATTTCTAATATTACTCCATGTAACAGCCTGCCAACTAAGGCAAGCCCTTTAAAATACACAGCACAACTGGTGGTAGGTACATCACTCATATGCAGCTGGTCCCAAGACCCGGCGAGAACAGGGATCATGATTTGCAAAATGCGCGAAGTGTATCGTCCAGGGCCTTCCTATCATAATCACCGGTAAATACACAATTACCCAGAGGGCCCTTCAAAAGGATAAGCCTTAGCAACCCATCAGCTACCTTCTTATCGACCTGTCAAAGGATGAGAACACGGGCGCTTAAGGGATGGGAGAAACCGAATTGAACTTGCTCTTACAGTGATATTTAACTCCCTTACCGCCATCACAGACTTGAACATTTCCACCGTCATGGTATCTGGTGGAGCAGTGGGTAGCTTCGCCTGTTGTAAGATGTTGTGGATACGCTTCACAAGCTGATCATCAATCCATCCAAGGCGGTACGACATGTCAACAGCCATGACCTGAATGCAAGCACCCAAAAAAGACAAGAATAAGCAAAGAGAAGTTGTGATCGGTGCATAATAGTGGAAGTTAATAGAACGTTGAGGCAAAATCAATACCGTGCCAGCTGCAACAGCTTCTCCATGGAGCCACACACCATATCCAAATCCTGTTTCTATTGCCTGGAAAAAAATAGGCCAACAGGAAACCATTAAAAAGTAAGGGCTTTTTTGGCCATGAACATGAACTAGTTGATGATAATAGAGAACCCCTATATGACAGCAAGCTCACAGACAAAACTTACAGTTTAAATCAAAGGAAAGGATTGTAACCCCCTCACACCCCCACCAACACACGCATAAAAAGAGCATAAATAGTATGAGAACAGAGTGCTATTATATGGACAAGCTAAAAAATGTTTAATGAGACATTTGCAGGATATATTGAATGTCTAACATTGGCTCACAATTTCACAAGTGAGAAGCAAATCAACACCAAGGCAGTAACTTTGGCAATTTTCTTTACGACTCAAAACTAATAATTTGACAAACCACACTTATCACCACTCTGATTAATGCCAAATCACTGTGAAACCTTCTGTTTCTTTATGTGTCAAATGCAACCTCTCTCTCTCTCTCTCTCTCAAACATAAACATAAGCATGCATCGGATATGCAATCATAAAATGTGTCAATTGTGCAAGGAAGAACTTACATGACCAAATGTGTGGCCCAGGTTCAGAGTTGCCCTTAGTCCACTTTCCTTCTCATCCAAGGATACAACCTCAGCCTTATTTTCACATGATCGCTTGATGGCATAAGCCATGGTACTTGGATCCCTGCAGGAGGCACAGTCCAAAAACAAAAAAATGCAAGACTAAAGCCTCATGAGATGTTACATTTTTATTTTTACTCTATATTACCTCAATAGGTAATCCTGTTCTATCAAGATGGAGCACACTCAATATCCAAGACAGCTCAGAGTTAATTAAACGCACTTCTAAGACCAAAAATTAGACTCGATACTTTGAGTTCCATGTCAAGTTATTCTTGTTAGTGCAAACACAGGACTTCAACTTGCAGGGGTCTCAAAACCTAATCAAAACCCTATGATAAGCATTGAATACCTTGCCATCAAAGCTGTCATATTCTTCTCCTGCCACTCAAAAAACCCTGCATCTCTAATAAGCCCATATTTAATAACCTCTGCAAGCCCTGATGCCAATTCCCTATCCGGCAAGGTATTAAGTGTGTCAGTATCTATCAACACACATTGAGGTTGATAAAATGCACCGATCAAGTTCTTCCCAAGTGGGTGGTTAATCCCAGTTTTGCCTCCAACAGAAGAATCCACCTAAAAACCAAATACAATTCAGAACAAAAAAAAATGTAATTCGCATTTAAGGCACAACACAACCCAAAAGAACCCATTACAGAAAACCTTTAAACATTAAATGCCAACCTGTGCCATAACCGTTGTAGGAATCTGAATAAAGTTAACACCTCGAAGAAAAGATGCCGCTGCAAATCCACACATATCACCAATCACACCACCTCCAAGCGCAACAAACGTACACCTCCTGTCCAACCTTGACTCAATTGCTTTATCAAACACTTTCATTAGCGTTTCCTATCAAACAAAAAGAAAAACACATACCATTTCAACTTTATCCCTGCCACCATAAAAACACGTATACATACAGTAACGACAGGTCCAAACTAATTCATTACATTTTTCGTTTTCTTTTTCACAAAAGATTAAATCACAGTCAAACATTCTACTATAATTACTCATTGAGCATTTGCATTTCAATGAATTCAATCCGAAGTACTTAAAAGTTTCTTTGTAACAAAAAAAAAGATTCCTTCTTCTACCTATCAGCTAAATCTCTGTCAGCATCAATCTAACAAGATTTATATTTTACTTGCAATATCCAATCGCCTATTTAAATTTATCACGAATTACACTCACCATATTCTTGTACTTTTCACCATCAGGTAGAATCACGCTGTCAACAGTAACATTAGGATTCCCTCTTGTTAGAGCATCAACAACTTTATCAAGATACAAAGGAGCCACAGTACTGTTAGTAACAACAAGAACTCTCTTCCCATGAACATGTCTTTGAAGCAACTCGGGCTGATCCAATAGACCCGATCCAATATAAATCGGGTAACTCCGATTACCCAAATCAACCTCCACTATTTGAGGCAAGGCTTTCTCTTTCGAGCTCGCTTCCATCACTGAAGCTGTGCTTTCACGGATTGTTGATAAAGTTCTAATTCGGTTGTTCGGGCTTGTTACAGAGAGTCCGAGCCGGGTTAACTTTGGGTTTTGGTTACGGAACCGGAGGTAGAAATCGGGGAGGGACTTGAGCTTTGACAGGGACGAGGGGTGGTGGGTTGTGGGGAGAGAGAGGGAGATGGAGATGGTTTTGGCCGTGGAAGTCATGAGTTTGGATGCGGGTTCGGGTCCGGGTTTGGGTTAGAGAGGGAGAGGGGTTTGCGGGTGTGCAGATTCGGGTGTGTTTGGGGTTTTGGGGAGGCATGGTGAGAGTTTGAAGAATGATAGAAGAGAGGACAATAGGGTGGTAGGTAGGCGAGGGGCAGAGGGAGAGGTGGTGGTTGGTGCTTGACCCACTTCAAAGTTTTTAATCTTCAAATTCGTGGCTTGCAAATTGTCAGATGCCACCACAAATAATTGAATGAATTGTAATGCCAGGTTAAATTCTTTTTTTATTTATTATTTGACTGAAAAAATAATTTATGCATCCATAAAGATTAAAGAATAAAAATAGAAAACTTCCTTTTCTTTTTCTCGGAAATATAAATAATTTTTTTTTCATGAATCGACCCACAAACATACCTTGAATACCAGTTAAAAAAATTATTTATTTTATTTGACTTTTTTTCAAAATGTAGGAAAAAGAAAACCTGCACACGTATTCTATTTTTATTCTTGGTAGGTAAAAGGAGATTAGAGGAGAAAAAGAATGTTATAAGGCTTGTTAATTCCATTTCATTTTTTACCATATTTTCCGTGCTATTAAAAAAATCGAGATGAAATAATGTTATTTTTATCTCGGTTTTAATTCTAGTTCGTTCCTGAAATTACAACTAAATTCCGGGCGGAACTTCTCCGTATCATTCCGACTCAAAATCATATTTTTTTTTTGAGAATATTTTACTATCATAATATTTTGGAATTTTAGAAATATTTCTAATTTTGAGATTATATTTGTTTGACTTTGTGTTTGTATTTTATAATTTAAAGTTAATTTATGTTGAATTTAAATTATATTTGTTAAATTAATATTTTTAATTTTTTTCATATATATATATATAATTAATTAATTATATATGAACAATATAACTCCGAAACGACATGCCAAAACACTCCGAAACTAATTTTTTCATGAAAATACTACATTTTGGTGTTGGGCTTGAAAATATGGTAAAAATACAACATATATATATATATATATATATATATATATATATATATATATAAACTAAAATATAAAACATTTCTTTATAAAAGGAAGAAACGCAAATGCTTTTTAGGCCCCGTTTATTTGCTGAAAAGTGGTTTTCTTTTGGAAAGTGGTTTTCTTTTGGAAAGTGAATTCCAATATTTGGTAGTGTTATGGAAAATGAACTGGAAAACACTTTCTAGTGTTTGTTTGTGTTATGGAAAATGAACTGGAAAATAATTTATTAATAAATTATTAATTATTTAAATTTTATCCCATGTATATTAAATATTTAATATAAAATATTTAATCACTTTAAATAAAAAAATGAAATCAAATAAGTATAATGATGATTCTTTTTATTATATCCTATATTCATACATAGCTTATTTTATAAAATATTACAATATATGTCATATGATATTATAGAGAAATAAACTTGTTAAATATTTTGTAAGTAAAATTTATTCAATTTGGAAAGCTTAAAATAATTTGTTTTTTCATATTAAGAAAGCCAAATTAGTTTATGTTGTGAGTTATATGTTTGAGTTTTTGTTTTTGGTTTGAAGTATTTTTGAAAAGATAAATAGATACAACAATATTTTGATGGGTATTTTAGATAAAAAAAAAATTGGGTAAAGGCAATTATCCCTTTAATATCTATAAAATAAACATCAAGAAGTAAATATTTATACCTAACATCAAGAAATAAATAGTCTTGCATAAATATAAAGTTTCGATGTCATTGACATACATATTAGTTCAAATTACAAACTTAAATATAGAATTCTCCGAATTAAACAAGTAAACATACTTGACTGATAAAAAACATAGTCTGAAACCAAACTTTAAACATTTTCAAACCATCTTAGGAAGCAGGCCTGTTGTAGTGTGTGGTGACAAAGTTTTGAACCCAAAATTTCCTCAAATCTGCCTTTTTTCCCAGAAATGTTTTTGCCAGCATTTGATTTTGGACCAAATAATCAAATGCACACACAAGAGTTATCTCATCAAAACCTTCAACTTCCATCACTGCCTCATACAACGCACTAACATTAAGTTGATTTTTGCTGATACTTTGAATTGCACATACTACATCTCCAATTTGTTTAGACAACTTGTCAACATTATCATTTTCATGCATGCGACTTCTCTTTCTATGTTGTCTCTTTTGTGTATCAGAGGAAGATGTCCCTTTTCCCTTTGAAGTTTCTTCATATTCAACTTCATTTTCCATGGAAATTGAATGAACTTCAGTGTTCTCTTCCAAGTTGACATCAGCAAATGATTTGGCAAAATTTCCGGTTGCCATGTCTTTTCCAACAACAATTGTCATTACGTCATACAAATCAAGTTTTTTGTTTAGATACTTGTCATGATTGGGATGTGCATGTTCATAACGTATAGAATATGCAATTTTTTTAGTTCATTGTATAACATTGTAGAAACAAAAATAAATATAAAAATTACAAAGAGTATAATATTTATCATACCTTCACTTCTTCATCATATACATCTTTCGAAACTATAATCATCTTCAAACAATCATCCCAGCCAAGACCACTTTTACCTTTAAGAGTGGTTATTATTCCCTATTCTTTTTTCACAATCTTGAGATGATTTTCCACATGTTTAGGCTCGCATTGCACATTGAACATTGCACTTATTTTTGTAGCCACCTTAACAAAAGATTCTGCTTTAAAGGTGGAAGAAGGTTTGTTTCTTTTAAGTGCCTCATCAGCTAATAACTCAAGCAGCATGTTAGACATGGGCTTAGTCCATTTGAAATGTTTGCCCTTGCCTTTGCATTTTTCATCCTGTGTTAAACTCATTTCTACAAAAAAGAAATTACAAAATTTATACAAAATCATACAATATTTCGATTTAATACATTTCATATAAACAGTTAAGCAAGACATAAGAAAAACAAAAACATATAATTAAAACTCAATTACAAGTTTCTTTGAGTGTTATAATCATTCCACATGGTTGAGGCAATCATTTCTCTCTTTGATATTCACTCCCTATTCTCTTCCCTTTCCTCCCGTTGACTTAAGTACATTGTTCGTCTACTTGGTTCACTATCCGGACATATTTGTTCCATAAGAAAGTCATAAGGATCAACCCCCATTATGTGATTATGAATAATACAACATGCAAGCACAACTTCTACTTGTGTTTCATAAGACCAGAAAGATTTTCCATCAATTGCTCTAAAACGACTCTTCAAAATACCAAACCCTCGCTCAATCACGGTTCTCAATGAAGAGTGTCGAAGATTAAATAGCTCCTTTTCATTTTCTGGTGCACGGTCTGTAAACTCATTCAATTTAAAAACAAACCTATTATTATCTTTATATAGTAAGACATTTTATTATGTTTATGCATATAATGCGTACTTTATTATATACCTTCTGGAATTTTAAAACCATTAGATCTTGATAATGCATCAGCTAAAACCCGTGAATCATGGGCATTTCCTTCCCAACCAGCTAAAACATATAAAAACTTCAAATCAAAAGTTATAGCTGCTAAAACATTTTGTATTGTTCCTTCTTTTCGTCCTCGAAACTTTCCTTGAATCTCAACAGGAACATTTGCAGGAACATAGGTACCATCAATTGCTCCCACACAATCCTATATAAACATGACAACATTAATTATAAATTTTTCTTCTTAATGTAATTAATCAATTCATTAAAATATTGGTATTGTGTTCATACCTTAAAATAAGGATAGAATCTTGTATTATTCATTATCTCTGCTGGAACTGTATCCTCTGGATCTTTAATAATGTGTTTGTACAACTTTAGAATTGCTTTTAAGACAATTCTAAAGTAACGATGGATAGTTTCAACAGACCTATAATATCTACCACTAACAACCCTAAATCTTTGGTTATGGCCTACAATTTGTAAAAAAAACAATTACTTGCTCTCTAATAGACACATTTTGAGTTGCTCGTAATAGGTTACGACTTGTGAGAAGATCACACAATCTATGTAATACAATAGGTTTCATACGAATTTGTTCAACGCAATGTCGATCTCCTCGATTCAAAATGCTGTCAATATAGAATTTGCGTTGAGAAATTGCATTTATACGTGGTTCTCTTGGTATATAAATTCTATTTATTTCTTCTTTTTTATAACATTCCCTTGTAGCTATCACAGCAACAACTGCTCACATGCATACCACATTAATTATTTTACTATCCATAACATGAAAGTATAGTTTTTTGATAACAACACCTAAACATATAGGGAAATCAATATTATAAGAAAAGCATATCAAATATTTTCACAATCAATACAATGAATTATGTTCAAAGCAGCTGACAACATACAATTTAGTTTTGACATCCATCCGGTGAAAAATTAGATTTTCCATAACAAACAGTTAATAAAGGCTTCCCATTATTGCAAAATGGCATAATAGTCTCGAAAATTCAGCTATGTTGAACAAGATATGTTAATATAATGCAAGACACTCACCATCAATGGCACCTAAATCTCCCATTCGTCCATGTATTCCCATTATTTCATTAGATTCCTTGGCATGCAAAATTGCTTTCAATACTGATCCTTGACTCTTTTCCGTATCAATAATTGTCTTAAGTTCAGCAACCTTCTGTCTTGCATATTGTTCAAGAGGAATAAGCTCTTAATGAGACCAAGCAGTCTCTGTTTTATTGTTATAAGGTCAATGAGACCAAGCAATCTCTTTGTAATCAATATTTTTTTCCTTTTGGTTTAAATTTCAGACTAATACAGCCTCGGTGCTATATGAGGCAATTCAGTACATAAAATTCTTGCAAGGGCAAGTGCAAAATATTTGGCAGAACCTGAAGCATCGTAGAACCATGAGCATCAATATAATTAAGGAAACCAAAGATGAATTGACAGATTTTTAAGCATTGTTTAGCTACCTCTCTCAAAACTCAAAAGTATTTTTTGTTTCATTTTTTGGTGTTTAGACTGTGCAAGTGATCATTACACAAATAGATTAGAAGATATGATATAATATACACCCTCGTACAAATACATCAAGAGTGAATTTAACAATTATTAATTTGTTTGTGTGCTACTTTTATTTATTTATTTATTTATTTTATAGAGAAGTAATTATTTTGTTGTCCTTAATTATTCTAGGGTCTTATCTGAGTGCTATAAATTTCATGGTAAAAAGAAAAAAAACATCGCCCAACAACCCAAACATTATTTCGATCAATGCAATCCCAAACAGGAAAGACAAGATAAACAAGCAATGACAATTGTAGATTCCATGATAAAAATAATTCGGTAAATTTGGAATCCAAAGATAAACAAGCCTTGGGAATGAAATGGCAAAGAAGACTGACATATCATATGTTACAATTTCGAATATATACTCTGTAATTTAGCATGAGAAGTGATTATATGTTACAATAACAGAGTTGGTCCTATGTTCCTGCTACTGCTGCATCTGGAGATTAAGATGCACTCTTTTTATCCAAAGGACCCATTCTACTTTCACAAAATTTCAGGAGCATCAACACGGGGAACATGGAAGAAAGAACCGAAAGGAAAAAGAAAGCCTCTGACTCCAGTCCTTGTAGTAAGTAGATTCAAACAATCATCTATTTAGAACATTTGATGCACTATTTGTAGCACTCGGATATCATGGTAAAAAGAAAAAAAGCATCGGCCAACAGCCCAAACATTATTTCGATCAATGCAATGCCAAACATTTAGACCAACTCAGAATCAAATCTAATCTCATGCAATGAAATCGCCAACGGATTCAAAATCAAAACCAACACCTTTGCAAGTGTACGATTCAAAATAAAAAAAGAGAGCATTGTTCAAAGAAGACAGAGAGGGTGTTCAAAGAAGACAAAGAGGGTGTGGGCATACTGCTTTCAAGTGGGGGAGCCTTTTTAGCATATTTGCAGAGCTCGATGCATGGAAGTCCAATCTTTTTCATGATTAATGGAGTTGAAAGTGGATCTGCTCTCAGGTAAGTAACGCTTCAACTTGGATTTGGGTTAATTTGTTTTTAATTTGAATTTATTAACTATCAAGTTCAAAGATAGTTCAGAGAAGATAGAGAGGGTGTGGGCATACTTGAAATCAACACCTACGCACACGCCTTGGATGCTCTCAAAAACTCCAACTTCAAAACAAAACCCCAAAAAATCTAATCTACAAATACTCAACCAGATTGAAACTAAATCAAGAAAAAAACCCAAGAAAAAATGAAAACCCACTTCAAAAATCACATAAGAAACAAGAAAAGGAGGAAGGCTTATGAATTCTTTGACGATGCCTTTGTAGACGAGAATGGCAGGGGTCAATCTTTATTGGCCGTTCTCTTTTTTCTTCTTCACACTGGCGATGTTGGTGGTCCTTTCTCTTCTTTGATTTTCGGACACAGAGAGGTGTTTCACAGAGAGGAATTCGGGGACTTGTTGGTGTTTTGTGTTTTGTGATGTTTTATGGTTTTTTAAAGATGTGTTTTATGTCTGAAGGTTTGGAAAGAAAAACACTTTCCTGTGGGTAAGCGTGGGTGAAAGTGTGGGAGAAAGTTGATCGGAAAGATATTTCCAATTGATCAAATTTATTATGACAAACAAACATTGGAAAAGGGAGAAAGTTGTTTCCCGAAATTCAACTTTTCCTCGAATTCGAATTCCGGGAAACAAACGTGACAACTCAATGGATTATACATGCTGTGGTATTGCACTGCATTGCTCACGAAATCGAACCTCTGATCATGGCTCCTGCATGGCTGATGTTCTTGATTTGATGCAACATGATAAAATAATCACAAATGATCGGCGTTTTCGGGGATTAATTTCTGGACCTAATGATCCATAACATGGGCCGCGTTCAATATTATACAATCCAGCCCATTAACATATATGGGCATTGAGATTAAGCCTATAAATTCTGAAAAACCCAGCATTCACCGACCCATAGCTTCTCTTGCACTCTTCTTCAACAAAGTATCAAATCCCACCCTCACCGCTGTTTTCAAAAACCCGCGAAAAAAAATAAAAACCCTCTCCCCTTCTCCGGAAGGAAGCAAATACAACCCACATTTTCCCGTACAAAACCCCAAATATTTTTGGGGATGAGGAAGATAAGAGACAGTTCTCTGATGATACTATCATCAGATGAAGAAGACGATTGTGATTACAAACCGAACTTACATCGAAGCTATACAAAGAAGCCAAAATCTAGACCGTTTATTACTCGTACAAACCCTAGACAACCAAAGAAGCCTCGTGTTTCAGGTTCCCGGTCTCGATCTAGCAGAGACTCCCCTAGTTTGTTTGAGGTATGTATACCTTTATTTTGTTTTATTACCACCTAGTTCTTTATTTTTTTTATTAAATGTAGTACAGATATTTGACTTGATATTATAAATTAGGCGCTTGAAGCTGTGGAGTAAATTAATTCTGTGATTTTTTCGATTAGTATTGTGAATTTATTTTATTTTTAAAGCAGGTTGGGTTTCCTGAGAAAGATTTTGAAGAATTGTTTTCTGGGTCCAAGGTATCTGCTGGTACGCCATGGTTGTGGTTTTCTGTGCGTAGATTGTTATTATCATGCATTTTAGCTCGTGTTGGTATTATGTTGAATTAATTTTTCTATGTCATGCAAAATTATGGTGAGTGGTCCCTCGTTTTCCTTTAAGGATTTATCAAATACATAAAGCTCTGGTTGTAATTTTTTGTTGTGAATATTCTTTGTCGATGTTCCCTTTGAACTTGTACATTGTTGGACCTTACTTTTGCTTGCACCACTTTCGTTATTTTACTTCTCGTATTTATTTGTGCCGCTTGATGCTAATTGGAAAGATATTTGTATACCAGGTTCTGGAACAAGCAACGTAAATGAATTGTGGGTTGATAGGTATAAACCTCATTCCTTGGAAGAACTTGCTGTTCACAAGAAGAAGGTTAGTATATTTCCTTTGTTTCGTTTCTGCTTATCCACTCTACTGGATGTTTACATCGAAGGCTATTCCTTTTCCTGATATTTTCAGGTTGAAGAAGTTAAATCATGGTTTGAAGAAAGATTAAAAACTACAAAGGTAAATTTATATTTATCAAAGCTATTACCATTAGTTCTATTTCCTTGAAGAAGGTCTTCTTGTTTTCTATTTTATCATATTTTTTGCTATTTACCATTGTGAAAAATTAATTGCATTTTTTTCTTCAAAATATGCAGGGCAATTTGATAAATAATGTTGTTGTCATCAATGGAAAAGCTGGTGTTGGAAAATCTGTAAGTTTTTGCCCTGCTGTTTCAATTTTTTTTTTCAGCCTGCTATTTGTCTGGTGAAGGATGATTTCTTTTGGATCTCAAGCTCTGACATTGCATTAATGAATGATGCTTGGGCTGCTTGTGAATTAGCCGGATATGATATCATTTGACACGAGGTGCTTATACATGTGGTTTATGGGCTGCTTTATTTTTGTTTTGTGTTTGTGTCAATGTATGTAGAGTCTCTGTAAAATATGTTTGTGTGTGGCTGTGTGAATTTCTTGTGACTCTTGTCATATGATTACCATCATTCTTGTTTCTTTTTTGTTATTTGATTGTTGCTTGATAAGCAGCAATTCCTGAGGGATTCAACTATTGACAATTCTCTTAAGATACTCAACTGTATTACTGAATAACCAGTAATTTTGTTCATGGGCCATTGACAAGTAAGATATCCTTTCTTACTTTGCAGACAACTGTCCATGTGATTGCATCCCATTTTGGAGCTAGATTATGTGAATGGAACACACCTACTCCCACAATTTGGCAGGAACATGTGCATAATACCAATACAGGTAAAGTCTGGAATGTATGGTTTGCATTGTGGTTGACCTGTCAGTTATTGAGATAAATTTTCTATTTCCCCACAGCTGGAAAGAACACTTCAAACTCGAAGTCAACCATGTAGTCATGCTTCATTTTATACTATCTTTGTGTATGGTTATAAAATTGTGACCTGATGGTGGCATTATGCTGTTGGCATTTTGTGGTCAGGAATACAGTATACATCCAAGCTGGATGAATTTGTAAATTTCATCGAGAAAATCAGGAAGTATGGATTAATCCCATCATCATCTTCTGAGGACGTGAAACCATCAATTATGCTCTTGATTGATGACCTTCCTATGACAAATGGAAGAGTTGCTTTTGAAAGACTCCAAAGCTGCCTGCTTCATCTTGTGAGATCAACTCAGTTACCGACCGCTATACTGGTATCAGATTATGATGAAACAGATTCAACAGATCATACAGCACAACGTTTGGAACAACTTCGGTTGTCCCTTGAGAATGCTGGGGCTTGTAAGGTTACTTTCGTGAACAAATTCAATGTTAAAATTGAGATTCCTTTGTTCTGAGTGCTTAGTACAAACTGCTTGGGAAAATTTTCAGGTTTCTTTTAACCCTATTACAATTAACTCCATCAAGAAGACACTCAGTAGAATATGCAGACAGGAGAAATGTAGTGTAACTAATGAACAACTTGATCTGATAGCAAAAGCCTGTGGAGGTGATATAAGACATGCAATTACCTCTTTGCAGCTCTTTTGTGTGAAACCAGATCTTGTGCTCAATGGTTCCTTTTCTACTCCAAGTTATTCATATAGAAAAGAAGATGATATTGATGCTTTAGTCCGCGGAATTTCATTGTTATTTGGCAGAGATGAGACCCTCTCTCTATTTCATGCCCTGGGAAAGTTTCTGCACAACAAAAGAGAAACTGAAGTTGCCAATGCTATTACACCCGGTATGTCTTCATGATATGTACTTTGTTGTTAAAATCTAATAATTGCACGTGCTTGTGAAAAAATGGGTGCATCTGGCATTCACTACTCCTGTATCAGACAGTTTGATGATTCTGTCCTAGATGCTTCTGCAACAATGCTCTTTTCTGAGTTCATTCTTTTGTTGTTGCAGGAGATGCATTCCCTGTCCGGGAGAATTTCTCCAGGTTATCATTGAAAATGGATGCTCCAGAAAAGGTTCTCTGTCAAGCACATGGCCAAGCCAGGCCAGTCACTGATTTCTTGCATGAAAATGGTAACCATCTTATATACTAGATGCTCCTTCCTTGGGTGCTGGTTCTTCAGATACTAACTACCATTGCTCCCTCCTACCTTCCCCTCTCTGCACAGACATGTACAGTCATGGAAACTTGTACAAATCTTGTGTTATGTCTACTAGATATAACATCTGAATAGTGTTTTTCTTGCAGTGCTGGATTTTATAAGTGATGAAGCAATGGATGATGCCTGGCACGTTTCTTCATACCTTAGTGATTCTGACTTGCTTCTCTCATCATTCCGAGGAATGTTGGCTAGATATAACGAGGCAGAAAACGTTCTCCAATCAGCTGCTGCTTCAGTTGCTGTTCGTGGGGTTCTATATGGAAATTCTCATCCTTCACCTCCCAGGTTTTTATCAGAGGCTTGAAGCGGTTTATTATAGGAAAATCACCTTGAAGTTATCCTTAATCTTTTTGTTGTGCAGGTGGCATGCTATCCGGAAGCCAAAGCTCTGGCAGGTTGAAAAATCAATGCTGCACAAACAGGTTGGTTGGACTGGTACACTTCCTGCTGCTGCATTCTTTCCTTCTGTAATCTGTTATTGTCAATTTGTCATTTGAAACTTTACTCGTTTTTTTTTATTGAAAATGAAAAGGTCAATAATGTACAGCTTGAAGAGTTTGGATTAGGGTTTTAAGTCCTGAGTTGGTACTATTTATGGAAACTGCATGTTCTATTTACTCTGCTACAGTATGGATCTAGCAAAAAACACAGTTTACTCTGCTAAAACACACTATGGCCACGAAGTTTCTTGATGGGTACTTGAAGAAAGCCTATTTTCTTTGATTTTGCAGTGAACCATATAATCTTTTGAGGTGTGAGCTGTTCATAAATATTATCTTCTGCCTCTTAGCTGTGCCCTTTTAATCAAGCATTTTAACAAACATTCAGGCAAATCTTTTAAATGGTTTTATGATCACATCGTCAGTTGCAATATGCATAGATGTTGATAGCTAATGCGATGGATTTAACTTATATAGGATGTTATGTTTGATGTGTCAATGCAGAAAGAGATAGTAAGGCAAAGATTTATTGCTTATAATGGATCCAGCTCTAGTAATTTGTCAGATGTAGCTACTGAGTACATGCCTGTGTTGAAATGGCTTGAATGTAGAGCATCTGGTTTTGAAGATAATCAAGTCCTTGTGTACTGCAACAAGACACATGATGAGAGTTGCGATAGGATGAGTTTAGATGACAGAGAAAGTGACGATGATGAAATAGAAGAGTGGTAAGAAATAGAGAGCGGATCAGATGGAAAGAGTAATTTAGGTTGATACTCCACTGTAAAATTCTAGTAATTGCTTCGTATTGTCGTTTGTTTCCAACTTTATCTCCCAAAAGGTTGATGTAAATTTGTCTTTGGCGGTTCAGCGTATTTTGAGATTTTTGTCGATGTATATATATGTAGTCAGATAGATCTGTCTGGGAAACTCCGGCCATCAATGCTCTGCTGAAACTGTTTACTGACACAAGAAAGTGTAGATTTGTTAATCTAAATATTCCAGGAACCAAACATTGGTAATGGGAGGAGTGTCTCCTATAGCAAACAGAACCGAACCTGACCTGCAAAGATAGGTGCCAGACTCAGAGTAAGATCTTTTCCAACTTCATCTGTTTACGTACATGCTTCACACAATATCATGACTTAATCTACGTAGCACTAGCACTGGTTTACAGGACAAATGGTACATTGAAGTCTGGTAAGACCAAAACATGTTGTCTTGCATAAAACTTCTTTCAAACCATCAAATGCTACTTGTAATTTCTTATTCCACTAAAAATTCTTCTTTAATTGCTCAGTCAATGGTTTGCTTATAACTCCAAACTTCCTTGTAAATTTCCAGTAACAACCAACTAATCCTAAAAATCCCTTCAATTAACCTATTATGGTGTAGGCTAGTTCTATTTGCTATAATTTGCTTTGAATTAGTAGCCACTTTTCTGAAGAGATTACAACCTGATAAAAAAAAAAAATGAGGTGTGCACTTGATGATTTTCATACACATGAAGTGATAAATGTGACTATTTATTCAACATTTTTTTTAAGATGTTAAATTCTCTAAAACACTCATGAAACTAGAAGTTCGGAGCCAAAATATAACTCAAGGAATCTTCAGGTAGATAGTTATTGTCTTGATATGCAGAAAAAGGTAAATAATTCAAGACATCATATTCACTACTTAGCGAGTAGTAGATTGTTATATGAGAATGAATATCATCACAGGTAATTCATGAAATATGAACATTCATAAATTGTTTAATAAATTATGAGTAATTCATGAATTCTGAACACGATCAATAAACATTCATGAATTATATAATCCTAACTTTACATTTTCCAGCAAATTGCATATTTGAGCAGGGATAGGTTTCCTGAGATTATGAGAGGTTTCCTAATTTTTAAATGATTTGTCCTTTGTGATGTTTGATTGATGGATTCATTGTTTAATCTTATGATAATGTCGGGTTTGTTTCTTGAAGAATAAAACCTTCCTTCCTATAAAAAGCATCATGGATGACCATGACGTGTTATTTGATACAAGGAATCATGTAACCTAATTAAATCAATGGATTACGATAGCCAGTTATATTCTTTTTATTTGTTTTTTAAAGCAACGTGATGCAAGTGTTTTTTCCTTTCCTTTTCAAAGTAGCTCATACAATTTTGGAAAATTTTAATGTGCTTCCTAGATCTAATATTTTGATTCCTTTGTCTTATAATTACAAAATCAGCTCAATATATATTTGATGATATGATGTAAGATGTTTTTGCTAAAATAATTATCAATTAAAAATTAATTAATTTTATTTATTTATTTTTGATATGATAACAGCAAAACTTTTTTTAAAAAAAAATTAGTATTTTTTAAAATCACAAAATAAATCATAAAATCAAAAATAAAAGGATGTTGGAAAATGTTAAATAAAAATCCTCATTCCCAAGTCTTGCAATTGAATGACATATCATCGGTAAATGATATGTTTTTGAGAGAGTGATAAATCTTATTTTTTACAATGTTTTTTAATATATATATATATATATATTAAAGGTTGAGCTATCTCCTAAGAAATCAATCGGGGGATGCATGTGCTGTCTGTCTCTATCTGAGATCATTTGATAATTATTTATTAATTTTGCAAAACTAATTAGCAAGTAGTTCCTTTTGATATAGTTGCTGTCCACATTCAAGAATGCAACCACCCTACCTTGCATCCTTCCCAGCCCTCTCCACCACCACAAGTTTCGAACGAAGCGTCGTCGTCTAGATAGCCGCCGTGTCATAACTACGAGCCCCCAAAACATCACTGGCTAAAATCATACATGATACCTCTACGTTATTCAATCAGGCCCTCTGATTTAAATTGGATCAAGTCAACGCTTTCAATTATAATTAAATTCGATTAAAAATATTAATTAAATTAAATGGACGTGTGAATATCACACGATATGGTATGAATTAACAGAGAGTCTCGAGAAATATAGGGACCATTGTGTGCCCATTTAAGAGTAAGAAACTTGGATTGATCCGATATGAGAAATATAGGGACCAATGTGTAGCCCACAACATAGCATTAGGCATTCGCGTCCTCCTGCTCCAGCTCTCCTTTATTTTTTTTTGTTTTTTTCCTGGAATTTTCAGGGCCAGAGAAGGAACACGAGAAACTAAATCGAAATAGAAGAAGAAGGAAGAGAGATGGGAGAGGGTTTGTTTCTTAGTGTTGTTATTGTACTGTCACTCTTTCACGCAGTAATAATCAAAGGAAGTTCAGCGACTGTCCTTATAAAACCATCCTCTTCTTTCCCAGACCTCCCTGCAAAATTCGGTACTTTCTCCACTTCTCTTCAAAATTGAGGCTCAAGATCATGCCCTTTTTACCCCTTTTCTTTTAATTAATTAACTTTTCTGTGATTCTGTGTTCTTTCTAGCTCTCAGTCTCAATGGCTCTCGGGTGTGTGGATCGTTACACTTGGCAAGCCCACTGGACGCTTGTTCTCCGCTTCGCAATCGTTTCGAATTCAATGAAAGTGGGAGGTTTGCCTTGATAGTGAGAGGCGAATGTGCTTTCGAAGATAAGATTAAGAATGCCCAGAGTGCTGGTTTTCGTGCTGCCATTGTTTTTGATGATAAAGATAACAGGAATTTGATTTACAGTTAACTCTTCTATCTCCCTCTTTTATTTTACTCAAATGGATATACCCAATCCCTCACCTCTTATCCATCCTCCCTGATAACAAACAAATTGTTAATGTCTTTTGCTGTTTACTTTCCTATTTCTAATGTGAATAAATGTAGAGGGTGTAGATTCACGCTGTGGGATTGAGTGAGTGGGTGTTGGGCTTTGATTTTTAGAGCGAGTGTTCTCAGCAAGTATTATTCAATTTTCTGCATCACTTATTTTTCCTCATGATATTGTATTTGTGATTTTTATGGAGATTTTTAGGAATGTAGCAAAAGTTGCCTGCAAATAGTTTATTTTTAGAGCAATCTTGATGGCATTTGCTAAAAAATCTCAATGCTGTGAAACCCATGCGGTTTCAGCTAGTTTGATCCTTGGAATTATTTTGTTTTGTACTTTCTATATTGAAACAAAAAAGAGAAGTTAAATTCTGTTTTTGAGATTGGTATGTAATTTAGTATGCTATTACTTGTGTGCAGTGATGGTGAATCCTGAGGGAATTAAGGTCCATGCGGTTTTTGTTTCGAGGTATGCTGGGGAAGTATTGAAGGAGCGTGCAAGAGGGAAAGAAGGGGAGTGTTGCCTTTATTCATCTCGTACTGATGCGGCATGGACTGTGCTGGCAATATCATTGATTTCTGTTGTAGTTATTTTAGGCCTCCTCATCATTGTTTTTGTTACTCCCAGACACTGGTTGCATTGGCAGCGAACAAATAATCGCTGTAAAAGTGTAGATAGTAAGATGGTTGAAGCCCTTCCATGCTTCACTTTCTGGAATGCTAGTTCTAGTCAGTGTCATGTTGGTGAAACTTGTGCGATTTGTCTCGAGGATTATAAAGATGGGGAAGTTCTTAAAGTTCTCCCTTGTCACCATGGTAGGAATTCGCTCATATATTTGCAACACGTTTAAAACATATATAAGCATACTGCATTAGGTCATAAACAACTTTTCTGTCATTCCTTCATCCTTGTCTACATCCAAATTCAATATATGACAAAAAAAAAAATTTATTAGGTAGAAAGTTCAACTTATATGCACTATTTTGTTTATTGTGTGTTGATAAGACTTTACTTACAGAATTTCATTCAACCTGCGTTGACTCTTGGCTGACTAAGTGGGGGACCTTCTGTCCTGTGTGCAAGCTTGATATGAAAGACAAATCTTCATATTTTGGGGTTAGTGCGCCAACCTCATGCTTTTCAATCTATTCTGGTTAAGTGGAAGTGACTATCTGCACATCCATCAATATCTTACTGTATGTGGTGGAGCATAATGTTTTTTTTTTTTTCTAGATTAGCTTGTGAAAGTTAAAGGCATAGCTGTGTCCTTTAGGCATCAGAGTGATTATATATATATGACCCCCCCCTAATGTGGCATGATTAATGGAAATGTTTTCATTGCCCACTTCAAATTATTCCCAAAATAGCTTTAATGGTGCTCATACACCAGTACATGCTGCTGGACTGTTTTTGAAAGTGTTTATTTCGCTCCCACTTCTTATATTTTGAGGCTTAGGAAAGGATCAGACTGTATAGAAATTAAGCTGAAGCAACGCCCCCGCATTTGAGGAACCTGGGACATGGTTCATCATTATTATTGACCATCAAAACACATTAGCTAATGTCTCGCAAGGGCTATCACTACGTTGTATTTCAGTTTGTGGTAGTACATTCAAGTAAAGTGCTTATGGGCAGTCAAGAAGGAGTTAGTTCAGAATTTATAGTTCTTGATCTCCACTTTCCCTAGCAGAGTGCACATTGGACAGGGTATTTCTGAGTAGTTTTCTTGAGAAAAGTATGCTTTCTGGTGATAGGAACATGGAGGGTGATAAACATAAGAAAGCATTGTTTTAGCAAACACTATTGGATGTGGATTGTGGATTTTGCAAATGTTTGACACATTCCTTGTTTCTTGTGGTGGTGTAGCAGTTATAGTTGTTAGCAACTGGTTGATAGAGATGGAATGGTTTGGGGCTGTGTTATTTTAAACAATGAAATGGATTATGTTGTCTGCTAAGTTTAAGAAGTCTCGTGTTGTTGCCCTTGCATTAAGTTCCTCGATTTTTTTCTTGCAATGGAAGGGGAAAATAATAGAAGAATCACAAATATCAAGAGCGGTAGTCTTAGATGGAAATAATACATGGTAACGAATTTGTTTATTTTTTAACAGATATTGAAGCTAAAAAAATATAGTGTGCCTTAATTCTTGAAAAGATTCCAGACAGAATAGGTGTGCCATACTGCCTTTTTGCAAAATATGTCAATTCTCAGTGAAAGTGGCTATCTTCTTTGCAGAGCAAGAGGTGACTCCGGCTTCAGAATCTGTAAATACATCTGGCAGTTTGCCTAGCTTTGATAATCAGGTATGGGGGTTAACCCTATCAAAAATCAAGTGTTTTAAAACTTTAAACTTAAGGAATACATCATCGTCGTGGTGCATTGAAACTGGTTGATTTTGGGGGAATCGTTGACTACAAATAGCTTTTTCTTTATTATATGCTAAGTGGTGAGCAACTCATGGCTAACTCCTATAGTTTCCCTCTTCCTTTGTGTTTCAGGCCTTATGCTGTTTTCTAAAGTACAAAGTCATAAATTGACATATGAGATGCCACTTCACATTTTGATTTATTACTGTAAAACTCTGTCCGTAGAACTTCCATGGAAGCTCATTTGCTGTTTCAAACAAAGGCCAGGGTTGTGCTGTCTTGATTGGAAGGAGAGCGAAGGATTGTGCTCTCCTCCGCGTTTATATACTGATTGTCTGCGGATTGAGCCAGGGTTAAAAACTCAACGTTCCAAATGTATATTCTACTGTATTATGAATATTATTTTTTACCATGTTTGTCTTTGAAATTGTTAATGTATATACACTTGGTGTCATAGACTGACAATCATCTTTCTCTTGCACCATTCAAGCTCTATTATTATCTGTTCGAAAACTTCTAATCTTCGTAGCTTAAGATCTTTGCCAAAGCTCTGCAAGCGCAACAACTATAGTAAGCATGCTTTAGTTATGAAAGTTCATATAAAGAATGGGATTATTCTAGTAATCTCTTTATTAAGGATTGATATGGCTTCCTGAGTGCAATCGATGTGCTTTCTGGTTCACCATGTCGGATGTTGCCGACAGAAATGTAAGGTGGATTCCTGTGCCTGCTCGAGTAAGGTAAGAAAAAACCAGTCCTACTAGCATTGAAAGGTAGGTATACATTCCCATCAATGTCTTTTCACGCCTTCAGTGTGGTGATTCTATGTGATAAAGGACTTCCGTGAAATTGGGTCCTATGTGACTGGACCGTTACGTCTGCCCACGTCCTTTTTCCAAAATTTCAAACAAAACAATTGGGTGCTCCGAACATCTGTGGCTGCGGTGGTAATGAGCCTGCTTATATAAGAATCAGCAGCTGGTTTTCTCAGGCAAACCAAGCAAACAGCCACTGGATTTTGAAAAACAAGGTGTCGGGTCAACTATATTCAACTTCCGCCTTAGTCCTCATGGGCTCCCTAGATAAAAGGTTCCACTTTTTTTTCTTTTTTGAAACAACGTTTATAGTTCTCTTCATTTTCTTTCTTTATTTTGCATAATTTGATATGGGGTTGTTCCGTCGTGGACTGTTTCTTCTTTTCTCGATCTATTTTAGCTCAGGAGCTGAAGTTGTCACCATTGATGTCAAGGCAACTAAGGGCCTGCTTGGGTCTGGCTATACTTATCTTGATGTAAGGTGAGTGGCTCTGTTTAATAATTTTTATGGCTCCCCCCCCTCTCTATCTATCTTTTCTCTCAAAATTGTTAAATTTCAAGGGTTTCTGAGAGTTGTGTTCTTGTCCCCTCGTACCAACAGGACAGTGGAAGAGTACAATAAAGGACATGTGGATGGAGAGAGGATAATCAATATTCCTTACATGTTCAATACACCAGAGGGTATGATCTATAGCTTCTTAAATCAACGATCCTCTGTTCATTTCTCTTGATTTTATTTGGAGTTCATACTTCATACGTGCTCGGAAAATAAACAAGAGTTCATATGATTTCGGGCCACAGGGAGGGTTAAAAATCCCAACTTTCTGAAGGAGGTCTCAGGTGTGTGCAAGGAGGAAGATAAACTTCTTGTGGTAATCATCCATTCATTAACCTACCCTCGAATTCCTCAACAAATTAAAAATGTGAATAGAAAAAAACTTGATCCACCTTTTTGATGACAGGGCTGTCAAAGTGGAGTCAGATCCCTCTATGCATCTGCTGATCTTCTCAGTGCTGTAAGTTCATCTAGCCTGATTCGACAAGTGTCCCTGGCCTGGTTCTTGTTTTGTGACTAATTTTCTGAACATCTACAAGTGCTTCGTTAGTGATTATTGGAACCGAGTACTGATTGTTTTTGAATTTTTTTTGGGTTTAAAAATGTATTAAAATATTTTTTTATTTTTTTAATATTAGTATATAAAAAATTTAAAAACCTCAATTTTTTAATTTAAATTAAAAAATTATTTTTTTTTAAAATGAAAATGAAGTGCCAACAACCCTCTTGTACTCCACTCTATCCACATATTTGTGGTTGCTATGGCAAACGGTGTGGTTGGCATCTAGTGATGCCCACAAAACTGTTTGGTATTGGATCTCAATACCAGACCAGGCCTTCAACGTCCACAGGCTCTTAACCCAAAACCAAGATGGGCTGAACTCGGGCTTTCTTAGGGGGTCACATTTCCTCCCTTGTATGTCCGTGTGGGTTAATTATAAATCCATCCCTACAGTTACTCAAAACTAATTAATCAATCCTTGTAGTGTAGAAGTAACCAAATATTAATTTGACCAGTGTTTTCCATAATACATCGAGTCGTTCTTTCTTCCAAAAACCAATGCCATCTTTCCCCACAAAGCAGTTGCATCTTAATTTCTCACAAGACTCAAGTAGTTTTTGCTAGAAATAGAACCTTAATCATAGAACTGAGGATGGTCGATTGAGAAAAAACAATATATATTAGAAAATTAAATATATAGTTCTTAAATCTACAATGACTGGTTAGTTCTGTTAAAAACTACAAGAAGCAAGGTATAATTAACTCCTGATTTACTGAGAGTGAGGAAAGTAAGTTGTTGTTGTTGAATTGGCAGGGTTTCAAAGATGTAAGCAACGTGGGAGGAGGCTATCTTGCTTGGATGGAAAATGTTTTTCCTGTGAAGATAGAAAAGGATGAACTCATGGAAAAGAAACTCACTGAAGAACTCTGATCTGTAAATCCAGTCACTGTAACCACGTTATTTCCATTTCTCAAACTGCCATTTAAATGGTTTACCCCCTCTTTGTTTTCGCGAGACGTAATCTACTGTGAATGTTATGGCTTAAATTTTTATATTCTCTAATATGCTGACATAAACTTTCCAGATAGAAACATGATCAGTCATTAATATCTATTCTAGAAGATAAAATCCTAAAAAAATATAGCCACTAAGACTCTTAAAAGTATACATGATGCATTTTTTTTTAAATAAACAAAAACACAACTTTTAATCGCGCTAGTTGTGTTGTAATTGATATCAACTTCGATAATTAAAGCTGTTGAACCGGCTTTATTGTCCAATGAAACAGGTCAGTGATGCACATGTCATGTCACTGGCTTTTCCCCCAATCCCTAGCCCGTCGCACAGCTAAGCTAGGGTAACAGTGAAAGGCATCGCCAGTTGGTGAACCGTTGCCATCTGCCCCATGGCAGGGCTTTTATTGCAGCATGTGGAAGACAAGCTAGCTTTGAAGGCTAGCCGACCATTTTGTATCAGAAAACCAGTTGTAGCTCTGCAATGTTTTTAATTTTGCAGCTGCACTCTAAATGCAACCTTGTTATTCAACAAGTAGCAGAGGAATTCAAGTAGAAACATTTAGGACTTGTAATATCTGAAAATAGCCCTTAGTTTAATACACATAAATATAGTTAATGAATGTAATTTTATAATATGCTAATCAGTTTAAACATGGTTACGCAACATGTTGCCATTCGCTAACATTTGTATTCTTCATCTACTCTGTCATTCTATTGGTCTGTTTGGGAGAAACTGTGTCGAATATTATTTAAAAAAAATAAAAAAAATACACTCCAAGGACCCTGGAGGTGTTTGAGAGTGAGTTAAGAGTTGCTTCTCAAAATGATTTTTACTTGCAAAGTGAAAATATAAAAAAAATGCATTGATATTAAAAAATAAATTTTAAATTTTAAATTTTAAATTCAAAATTTGACCATCCTTCCGTTTTAAATTCAATACCAAACAGAGCGTTAAGAGGTTTACCAAACGTCATTGATGAGTCTCATGTTTATTATTATTAGTATATGCATTCTACATAAATAAATAAATAACATGTGAATTCATGGATATGCATCGATGCAGTCTCGTGAAATGTTCATATGATTATTAAACTTCCCAGGAATAAATGGAAAAAAAGAGACGATCTCTGTTCCCCAACATGCACAATAATGGTTGTCAAGATGTCTTAAGGGGTCCCATATTCCATTTGGTTTGTAACATCCTTGCATGGTTTCTTAGACTCTCATAATTCTAGTCTCTATGTCAAGGAACAAGCCTAAGCCCACAACATGAAAATGTTCCATCAATGATCTGATCAAATCAGCTTTGCATAAGAAACAACGAAAATGACCAGTTGGGTCACCTTTGTTTCTTCATGCTGAAGAATTGATGATTTTATATATTGAAATCGGAAGCTAATCAGGATCTTGGTATTGGAAGGAGAGATGGATAAGGAGGTTTCTTTGGAATTGACGCCTACATGGGCTGTGGTCACTGTGATGGTGGTTATGGTTTCTCTTGGTTTCTTCTTTCAAGGCTCCTTGAAACAGCTTGCAAAGGTATAAGATTTTCTGACAAATGATGGTAGTTCTTAATAAGTTCAATTTTCAACCTTTTCATGCCATAACCATGTGTCTCTTTGTCTCACTTCTCTCATATCTAAATTGGTACCTCGATGTTATAATCATCTGTTGTGATTCTTTTTGTCTTTCTTTTCAATAGTGGCTAGATAGGACCAAGAGAAAAGCACTACTTTCAGCTCTAGACAAGATCAAAGAAGGTATGCAACAAGAATTGACTGGATATCCAAATTGTTGGGCCTGTTCAAAAGAAAAGTAGTAGTTTTGGTGCTCATTGTTTGGTTTTGTCAATCTGTGAGCAGAGCTAATGGTTTTCGGGCTACTATCGTTGTTGATGGGTCATTGGATTGCTTTTGTTGCCAAGATTTGTGTTGAATCATCAACTTTGAGCAGCAAATTTTATCCATGCGTAGTGAAGAAGAATAACCTAACACCAGGAAATCATGTTCTTTCAAGAGTAAAGTACCCAAATGATTCATTTGTTAAAGAGCTGGTGCACACAAAAAAGGATGAATATTGTCCTGAGGTGATTCTCCTCTTCAAAGTGCAATGCTTACATGGAAGTTTTTGTTTTCTTGGTTTACATTTATGATTTTTGTTTTTATATCGAAATTTACCATTACGCAGTGGGAGGCGGGGTCTGCTATACTTCTGTTTTTATCTATCGAAACACTGATTGTTTGCATTTGTATGTCGTCAAGGGTCATGAATCTTTCGTTTCACATGAAAGTCTCGAACAGCTTCATCGTTTGATGTTTGTCCTGGGAGTTATCCATGTTTCTTACAGCTTTATTGCCATAGCCTTGGCCATGATCAAGGTCTGACCGCATCCTTACTTTTACAATTTCTGCTGATGACAATTGAAGCTTGATATTCATAAATAGAGCTCTGAGGTTTTGTTTTTAATGAGCGCAGATTTATAGCTGGAGAACATGGGAAAACCAGGCAAAGACTATTGCTCTTCAAAGTGTACTAGGTGCAGAATTTTATAGTCCAAGATACCATCGTGTTAATTTTTTTTTTCCTGGATTTCTTTGCCCACAAATGAGAATCTCTTTTTGGCCATGAATACAATTGCTGGATTCTAGGATCACCTGAAGCTGCATTTGACGAAACAAGACAGCTATCTACTTTCATTTTTCACCACACATCCCATCCATGGAGCCAGCATCGAGTTCTTGTTTGGCTGGTAATATCAGAAAACCAAGTACTTTAATGGAACATGCTGTTGCGGATCTAGTTTTAGCGAAATACTGATGATATGCATGGCTAGACTGTGATTGATTGCTAAACCTCGTAGCATTTCCTTCTGATGTTCCAAATCATTGATTGTACGAATTAAATCACTCTATGAATGAAGATTAATGTTGATTCCTTTGAGTATCAAATTCCACCCGTTCAAATTGCTTGGTTTTCTCTGGGGCCATCTATTGGCTCAATGTGAAAATCGTGAAATTTGGAGACCATGTTCCTTTTGCTGCACTTGAGGTCGTGGCCTTGCGGTGGGAAGGGACTTGTTCCCTTCCACTACACCCGGGTTCGATCCTCTCTGTGAATACCTATCACCCTTGCGGTGCCTTACCTGCCCAACTAGGCTTGCAGGGTGTTTAGTTGGGTCTGAGAATTAATTGTGGTGCGTGTAAGCAGACCCGGACACCCTGATTACAAAAAAATAATCTTCCTGTTGACGTTGACGTTAAAGATTTGCTTAAAGTCAGTCCTTTTTTTAAAATTGATATAGTAAATATTATGCAGATCATTTCCATACATTCTGGTTTCATGGTTGCATGTTGATTAACTCTCTTTTTGCTTCTGATTTTGTTTCTAGCATTTGAGTGATCATTTATGAATTTGCAGCTTTGTTTCAGCCGCCAGTTCTGGAGTTCCATAAACCAAGCTGACTATTTCGCTTTGCGATTGGGTTTCATCAGCGTATGCTCTCTGTGATCCAAATGGAGCTTCTCTTTCTCATAGAGTCTATAGAGGAAAAACTAAATATCTATAAATCTTATAGTGCCTCAACATTCAAGAAAGATTATCAGAACGAACAAATCAGCAATACTAATTATTGGCTTAATACTTTTCATTCTTATTTTGGTTCTCTTTTCTTTTCCTATTTTCAGAAACATCAACTTCCTCTGACATATGATTTCCATAATTATATGCTTCGAAGCATGGAGGAGGAATTCCGAGATATTGTTGGCATCAGGTAATACTCTAATGGCATTCCTTGAGTTAATATGAAAAATATTGTTGTTACTCGACCCATTCACCTTTTCCAACAGTAATTTTTCCTTGCATGATTATGTCATGGTAATAGCGAGTATATACAGTCTGATTGATCAGACAAGCTAACAGAATGAATTTGAGCTATGTGCAATTCATGCAGTGCATGAATTCTCATATTTAGACTGCATTTCATATTGTCTGAAAAGGTTTTGAGCAAGATAATCAAAATGTTAGCAGTTCAAGCAAATTTTTTGTCTGAAAAGTGTTGTCTTTATGTTTTTTTAGCAACATAACTCCTGCAAAACAGCAAGTCAAATTGATTTCCAGTGCGTGGGCTTCTTTTGCAGTGTGCCCCTGTGGATTTATGGCATTTGCTGCATTTTTCTCAACTTCCACGGTAATTTTCCATAAGTCATGATAAGCTAGTAACTGAAGAGCTTGGAGAATATTGTCTCGATCCGGAAAACAGATTGGACAGTTATTCAAAATTTGTTTTTCTAGAACCTCCCAGTTGAGCTAACTCAGCCTTCACTGCCTAGAAGAAGGGGGGAAAGGCATAGATAGAAAGAGATTAGCAGTTCTGCTGATGCAACGAGACACCATCTTAGTTGCATATAACTTTGTTTTTCTCTTGTATCTTTCCATATCCTGCTTGCTTCACTCAAAACCATGAACTTTCTGTTTAATTTTTTCAGGAACTGATTTTTACTTCTGGCTTTCTTTCCTTCCAGCCATTGTAAGCCCACTAAGCTCCACTTTCAGTTCCTTCTTGTACTTAATTGTTCTTAATAACCCATGTTCTTTTCCTTCTTGATGGGAATGTCAAAGTTAATCCTGCTAATTGGTACAAAACTGCACCGGGTGGTGGTGAAATTGGCTGTTGAAATTATGAATTCATTCCCATGGATGAGAAACCATCAGCTCAACCTGAGGGATGATCTCTTCTGGCTGGGAAAACCTAGACTTCTTCTGTGGTTGATACAATTCATATCATTTCAGGTAAGTGAAGCAAAAACATTATACAAAGTTTTTGTTACAGAATCAAAACCTCATATACTTTGATGACCTGGCAGAACGCTTTTGAGATGTCAACATTCCTATGGTCCCTGGTAAGATTTTAATTCTCATTGTAGCACAACAGATCGACAGTTCGATATCACATAGATTATATAGACTAAATTTTGAGGAGGGGAATCTCTAGTATGCGGCTACGCTACATGAACTTTATCAGATCTTCTGCGTGATGAATTCTTCATATCCTGATGAACTAAAAAAGTCTTCTTCTCTCACATATCATATGTGATGCTGATGATGGTTCCTGTTACCAGTGGGAAATCAAGGAGTCTTCTTGTTTTATGGAGGATGAGAAGCACGTTTTTATCCGCTTGACTTTCGGGTATTTTATTATCTCAGCAAATTCTTTCAAATTCCTGTAAATCCAAACATTTTAGATATTATCCGATCAAATATATTTTACAGTACTGCTGCCTTTCTATTTCTGCAGGGTGGTCACACAATTCTGGTTTAGTTTTATCACGTTCCCAGTCTATGTAATCATCACACAGGTCTGGCTCAGCTTTATCTACTTTTGGTTCTAGCCATTTACAGGTCTCGGGTCCAACCATGTCGCTCATTTTGTTGCTACAGATGGGTGCAAAGTTCAAGAAAACGGTAGTATCTGAAAATGTGAGGAAATCACTACATGGGTGGCAAAGGCGAGTGAAGGCCAAGCAAAGTTCTTCAACTCAGAACCTTCTGGCTCTTCCATCAACTTCATCTCTGGGTTTTTCTTCGTCAGATAGCGAAATCAAAACCAACTTTAGCAGCAAAGGTAGGAGCTCGTCTGGAGCCGTGGATACATCAGCAGCCTCTACATCACAAGCAATCACTGATGGAATATCAGAATATAATGAGGTTTCACCTGGTTCTGGTACTCCTTGCTATGACGCTTATAGCGATGAAGAAGAAGACGCTGATGTTCATGATCACGGCCATTAACGTGAAAGGACGAAAAATTTCAAATTTCCGTCATGCACTTTTAAAGCCTGCAGAGTGAAAATGATCCCTCGTGATTTTATTGTTAGAATGAAAATGGGTTGCAAGTAGTGAGGCTGCAGTCTAACAAACAAACCATGGATCATCACATCTGTGATTAGAAGGGAGGGTTTTTTGAAGGAGTTTGGCCTGGCAGACCTGTGCTTCTTACAGAAGAGTTGGTGATGGCAGGAGTTCTAGCACACAAAATATATTCGAATACAGAATCCGTAGCAACGATGCTTATTTATGAAGATAAATCTTGCTGCAATCCGCATGCGTTGATGAATGATTTTAATTTGAGCATCATATTGATTTTCTTTTAATGAACATGATCATGTTCAGTACAACTTATTTGTATTTTGATTAATTCTACAAAATATTTTTTTTTATCTATTTAAATTGATTGAATAAAAACAAAATATTATACAAGGCTGTATATTTTAGAAATATTATCTAAAAATAATCATTTTTTTTTATTTTTAAAAATAAAATTCATCTATAAAAAAAGATTATATATATATATATATATGAAGTAGAATAATATTTTTTTTAAAAACGAAATATACTTAGCACAATAAAAAAATCTCAACCCAATAATTTTATATAAACAAAAAATAAAAATAAAAGGGAATATTAATTAAAACATAAGCTTAGAAATAATTAAAAAAGATATCAATTAAAAAAAATAATATTAGAAAAAAATCATGGTCAAATTTATGATTTGTGTAATAGACTCAACGAAATTCAATAATTTCTTTTAAATTTATGTTTAACCTAAAAAAACACATGAAAAGAGCAAAACGAAACCAGATTAGTTTTCATTTTATCGACTTAGGGCTTGTTTGAAAGTGTAGTTGTGATAGCTTTTTCAAAGTGTTTATAGTACCGAAACATATTAAAATAATATTTTTTTTTATTTTTTTAAAATTATTTTTAAAATCATCACATCAATATGATCTAAAAGACACAAAAATATATTAATTTAAAATAATTTTTTTAAATTTCAACCAAAACCAGTGGGATCGCAATGTCAAACGACACTTAGATATCAAAATGATATATTTTTTAAATTATTTTGAAATCGATACATTAAAATGATCTAAAACGCATAAAATATATTCATTTAAAATAATTTTTAAAAATTTCAATCAAAACCAAGTGAGATCGCAATGTGAAACGACACTTAAATATGCTTTTCCAATCAATAGTATAGCTCGACAACTATCTCATGGAATCTTTGAACATAAGAAAACCCTAATTTGGTGATCAAAGTTTAATGATTCTCTTTTTAAACTAGAAATAAAAAAATAATAAATTTATGCGTACGTACTGTAAGGCTATTTAATAAATCAAAGTCAGATCTCCATGTTGCACCCGCACTCGTATCGAAAGGTAAACAACACAATCAATCAATTCAAAGGAAAGGAAAGGAGGTTTCTTCCGGCATTAAAAAAACCCCGAATTTCCTTCACAGGAAGCAACAATTTTACCAGTATTAGCGCGGGAACCAAGACAGTCTAACTACTAATGTACGTCACAACCCCTCGACCCCCAAAAACATTGCTGAAGGAAGGTCTCGCACCCAAAAATGGCATCTCAAAACCCTAACCAAAATTCGTCCCTCTACCCACAAATTATCCGATCAAAACCTGACCCTTTATTCACCTCCTCCTCCTCTCCATCCTCAAATCTCTACCCCAAAATTGATCCAGAAGACCTCGTTGAAAACCTTTTTCCTGGACATGATCATTCACAACATGAATATCCACCCGCGCAGTCACACACTCACCCGCCACCCTCCGCCCCACCGGAGGTTGTTGAGGAAGTTCTGTTAAAAATCGCAGGTGCTATTGTTAATCTAATTGATAAAAACTATAGTGTAGAACTCGCTTCCGGCGATCTCTACATCATCAGGCTTTGTCAAGGAAATAATGTTGTGGCTGTTCTGGCCCGTGTTGATGATGAAATCCAATGGCCATTGGCTAAGGATGAGGCTGCTGTTAAGCTTGATGATTCTCATTATTTTTTCTCCCTTAGATTGCCTCGTGAGAATTACTCGTCAGATTCGAGCGATGAGGAGGATCATAAGAGGGAGAAAAGGGGTGATGGGGAGAATATATTGAGTTATGGATTGACAATTGCGTCGAAAGGGCAAGAGAGGTTGTTGTTGGAGTTTGATCAGATTTTGGAGAGTTATAGTTGCTTTTCGGCGCAGAAGGTATCGGAGAATGCTAAGGAATTGTTGGATGGAAATGCGGCCAAGGAGATTTCCCCAATGGATATGAAGTTAGGAGGGGAGAAAAAGGAGATTATGGAGGGGAAATGTGCTGCCTATTGGACTACATTGGCTCCTAATGTGGAGGATTATAGTGGGACTGCTGGTAAGTTGATTGCTGCGGGGTCAGGGCAGCTGATTAAGGGGATTTTGTGGTGTGGTGATGTAACTATGGATAGGTTGAATTGGGGGAATGAGGTTATGAAGAAGAGGATGGACCCGAAGCAGAAGTCAGAGATTAGTCCTGATACTTTGAAGAGGATCAAAAGGTGTGGGTATCATAATATGATGCTGGTCTATCTGCATTTCTGTCTTTGGTTACTGTTTTTACCTTGAATTTGCCTGATTTTCTTTGTTATTGTGTGGTCTTCAGATTACAGTCCCTTACCTTGAATCGTATTCTAGATTAGAAAGCAATGGATGTAAAAATAGTGTGTGCTTTCACATGTAGCATGATTATAGCATAGAAAACTGGGTTTCTACAGTTCTTGTGATTGGTATTGTCTTAACTCAAAAATCACTTCGATGATACCTTAGTTTGCATATGCATGCAGGGTTAAGAGGATGACAAAAATGACTGAGAAAGTAGCAAATGGGCTTCTCTGTGGGGTGTTGAAAGTATCTGGATTTTTCACAAGTTCAGTTGCGAACTCAAAAGTTGGCAAGAAATTCTTTGGCCTTCTGCCAGGGGAGATCGTCCTTGCATCCCTTGATGGATTTAGTACGTCTATCATCTTGAACCTTAATATTGAGTGTTTATTGTATAATAGATAAGGTTGAATGTGCTTTCTTCACTCTTAACTGCAGCTTTACTTTTAAATGTTGGTAATTTCTGTGAAATTTGGGTCACTGCACCTGCTTCATAAATCAACATTTCCCTTTTTTTCTGCTAAGTTTCTGTGTTTTTTCCTGTTGTTTCCATTACTTGTCATATTGTTGAGTCTCTGGTCTCATATTTCTCTAGGTATGCTTGTAAACTTTGATAGAAAAAAAAGAAAGGGAATAATATACCGAACGTTCCACATAGAAGTATTTCTGAGAGTAAATTTTATTGATGGAGATCATTACACTATGTGAACGTAGCTCCACATTCAAATAGTTTTCACGCATCAAATCAGTCTTTTAGATCAATTTTGCAGGTCTAAGGTAGATGTGGACAATAACATAGGAGTGGTTATGACCAATTTCAGCTTTAACCTGAATAGATCAGTGCATTAGTTTTATCCTCAATGAGGTTTATTCTTCAAAATGAATGGGCAACAGATTTTAGGCAGCATTTTTATTTTATATCCATATCACATAAGGATGAGGGATATGGATTTTCCTGACTACCATTTATTAAATTGACACGCATTGTTGAATGTTGAAGTTGGCTATTCATTGTGATGGCTATTCTACTGCATGCATATTTCAATTGAAACGTGCCTCATATTTTGGCTGTTCTGCTAGCTAGTTAGGTTTCAGGTCCATGGTACAACAGTGAATTGTGCTCTCTTGTGGCCTTTGTCTTTCTGTTTCAACATAAAGTTGAATATTTCTAAGGTCAACATTGAAACCTGCCATTTATTAGACAGTTAACAACGTTGAATGGATGCATAGTTGGGAGGTTACAAAGGTTTCCGCTCATGAATGGGAACTGGAACCAAGAAAGGTATGTAATTTTGGACTGCCGGATGAGATTCTGTTCTTGTTAACTCCCATGATGGTGGGAGATTATCACAATGCCTTGACTGTCCAATGGCAGATATTTGGAGACTGCTACCAATTCGCTGTTAATACCCGTCTTAATGCTGTTTTTTTCTTCCCCTTCAGTAGAAAATCATGGAAGTTCATTTCCTATTCCTTCATTCTTTAATCGCTGAAATTGACATTGCTATATTTTTCAAAAACGAAAAAAGAAAAAAGAAAAATAATTATCATTAACTGTGCTTGTTTGTTAGGCAATAAGTTTGTTCAGCTTTGAGGTTTTGCCGATCAGATATAAATGATTTTTTTTGTGATCTTTCTAGAGAACTTTTTTTGGCGATTTGCATGTCTGTATTGAATCTCCATCTGTACTTCATTGTATTTCCATTTTCATGTAAATAGACAAGGTGTGCGATGCTCTTGAAGTAGCTGGACGAAATGTGATGTCAACATCCTCCACTGTGACAACTGAACTTGTCTCCCACAGGTAAAGTTTGCATCAAAGATGAAATGGTTACATGTACTAGAAATCAAGGAACTCTTCTATCTAACCTGACTCTTCTATCCCACAGGTAAACTTTTTATTAATGAAAAGATGGATAGCAAAAATTTAGAGTCCTATCATTAGGTAGATCTGTTTGGACAGAAATTATGGAGATGTAATAGGTTTTTATTCCAGTATGAATGTCAAGAATCAATATATCTTTTGGCAACTTCTGTTAATCAGAAATGACAAGAATATAAACTTGGCCTGTAACCTGTCAGCAATTCTTAGCATGTGTTTGGAGAACCAATTATACAGTTATGCTTTCTGTAGCAACTTGGCCTGTAACCTGTTAACAGTTTTCAGCACCTGTTTGGAGACAAAAGTACTCGAACCATACAGTTATGCTGTATGTAACTGTTGTGCGCTAATCTCATTGTGTCTGGCATTCAGTAGACTGAGTTTTCTCCTTATCAATATTATCTTAAATCAGTAATGGGTTCTTTTAGTGGCCTAGAATATAAAAGGGCACCTGAATTGGACCAAATCTTTTGTTAGGCTATTGCTCTCTTGTTTCCTTAAAGTCATGAAGTAAGACATCGACTTCCCGATAAGTTTTTTGATGCCATATTGCGTTCCTCTGAAAAAACAGCGGTGTGTGAGTGAACGAGGAAAGAATTGAAGTGTGAAGTTATCGTATGCTGCTCTTGCAGGTACGGTGAAGAAGCAGGCAAAGCTACAAATGAAAGTCTTGGTGCTGCAGGGCATGCAATTGGGACTGCATGGGCTGCATTTAAAATCCGAAAGGCATTTAATCCAAAAAGTGTACTGAAACCCAGTTCACTGGCCAAGTCTGCTGCTAAAGCCGCCGCCGCCGAGAAGAAGGCAAAAAAATCCAAGTGACTGGGATGCTGCAGTCTCCACTTTTACTTCCTGTTAAGGCGTGACATTAAATAGAAATCTTGTCAGTAGCTGGACTTATTAATTTTATATCATTTATGTAGCAATTCATTGCAAACATGATGTAAAGTACCAAACTTGAATATCCAGCACTGGCTTTTCTAAGGTTGCTGCTTTCCTGAATAGGTTCTCAGCTTTGCAGGTGCGTTCTGAAATTACCCTGGAAATGCTCCACTGGCTTCGTCTCTGTGTGGCATATTGAATATAGGAATCTATGACCTTCAGGAATGGCATTTTCATTTGGCAGATTTGAAAATCTGTGGCCCTTTACCGGGTTATCAGTTCACTATTGTTCAGCTTGCTCTTACAATCATTTGAAGATGATTCCACAACCATTTCTGAAGATATCTTAAGTAGACATGCTAGCAGCAAATTGTATCCTTAGAAGATTCATCTCGTGCTCCTTTTTTCAAGTGCTAGCCAGTGGAGGTGGTTGAACATCATTTTCTTCCGCGGATATTTTCCAACCTTCGTAGCTTTTCCCACGCATATAGCCAGGCAGGAAAATAGAGAAGTTTGGTAATGAGTGGAATGCCATTGTTGTGGGATTGGCATGGCGTTGGCATCAGCATCCACCTACCCATTCAACCATCTATGTGCCGGTCACTAATCGAATGGTGGGTCATATCCTCATAGTGATCTAAGATTGCCAATGAGATGGCAACATATTATGGATAGCAATTAACAAACACACCACTCTGAATCATGGCGGATCCTAACAGCTCAGGAACATTGCCAAGTGCACCGTATTTTCAGACACGTCACCTGCTTAAACAAGCCCATTAGCTTTTTCATGGAGCACCAACGTGGAAGGATGGATGTGATTGTGGTAGTATCGAGTCCTCTCCTATATTTTACTCAACTTGTTGCGTCTTCCCTCTCTCTTGAAAAAAAGAAGAAGAAAAGGTATTTACGATGAATATAGGAGAAGCTGAGGATCTTGCAGCCCAGTCCTGTCTACGATGTCTAAGATAAAAGAAATCACGTCTTCATCCTGCAGGAATCATAATTTATTATTTATTTTTGCTCTTCAAATTAATTCGAGTGTAATTCCACTGGTATTGACAAATGGGAAGATATGTTGTGGGCACTCAAGCCGTTGTTTGCTTTAGGGCTGAACTCTTGAGCTCATCATCTAATAAAGGTGGCTGAAACAAATATCTAAGATTTATAATAGAATGAGATATTAGGGTTTACAAGGCTCTGATATCATGTCAAGAAATCATCTTATCTAAAAATTTAAATGGTTAATTAAGATTTCAAAATATAATTTATATCACGCCATAATAATCCACCTTACCTTCACAGTTGGTGACAAGGGAAATCAATAATATTGGTGGATTGGTGAAGTGGATTCACAAAAGTTTAGCTCTAGAGGTAGAGGAGGATGGAAGGAAAGGCAGAGATGGAGCACGCCCCGTCCTCGCACTATTCTTTATTCATCATGGATTGATATGAGCTGCCCCAACTTGATCCAAAAATAATGTTATCACCATCTTATCTTTTCACCACCCCCTTCTTTTCACCCTCTTTAAACTCTTTAAATCTGATATTTTGGCCTTCTAATGATTCAAGCTAGATCACCCGATACCTAATTAGGTCAACTTTAACAGATTATTTTATTTTAATTTTTTGAGAGAAAAAGTTTGTTTGATTGTTTATGCTATGCTCTTATATGAAGCATTATTTATTTATTTATTTATTTTTAAAAATGCTTGTGTTGTCCCTTTCTTACAATCAAGAAAAGTTTTACTATAAACTAAAGAAAAAGTTTGTTTGTGTACCTAATTGTTCATGCCATGTTGTGAGATGAAGCAGATTGTTTTTTTTTCAAAAATAAAAAATATTTTTTTTATTAAATTACATATGTTAATAGCTGATATTAAATTCATTGATTTTAACAAAAAAATGAGTCGAGATTATGAGATAAAAATAATTATTTTTAGAGAAATTGAATATTCATTTTAGTTTAAAATTAGATTCTTTACGTTTTAACTGGTTTAAGTTAATAAAATTAAAAGGTAGTACCAAGGGTAATTTTTTTTTTTGAAACACCGAGAAAAACATGAAAAAAAACCGATTCGATTTTTTTAAATTTTCAATCTGGTTCGGTTTTTAAGAAAAAAACTGGTAAACTGAACTAATTCAAATTAAAAAAAATATATAATTTGATTTATTCTTCCGGTTCAATTTAAAGTTTTTGATTTGTTTCTATTTTGATTAAATGAAAACTTGTTTAAAGTGATAAAACCCTAATTATTTTTTTAAGTTAAAAATCAAACTGAAACTGATCGGTTTAAATCAGATTTGGTTCGGTTTCTTTTTTTTTAATATAATTATTTTTTATTAATAAAAACAAACCAAAGCATCCTAGATTGTACCTTCACTGCTGATACGCAGGTGGTGTGCTTTAGACCTCAAGTATTTAAAAATGTGTGGGAATAATCTACAGAAAAAGGGAGGTCTATAACATAGTTTTTCTAGTACAATAAAGTCACGTAGTATTTATCTTTTCAAATATAATTTCATGAAACCACGCTATAGTTATCAAATACAATTTAAAAAATAAAAAAATATTTTTAAAATCAACTTATCAAAATAATTTATAAACATAAATTTTTTTTTCTCGAAAAGACCCCTATTCAAATATTTCCCATCCTAAATAGTTAACAGTTTACGAGAATATATCACAGAGACACTGATTTGAAGCTCATCCTTATCATCATTTGGCAGTCAAGCTTGAGCCAGCCCCCCCTCCTATATTCTTTCATGGACATATATTTTTTTTTTATAGCCATGTAGGAACGTAACATATGATCCAGAAAGCGCACTTATTATCATTTGATAGTCTAGCTTGAGCCAGCCCCCCTCTTATATTCTTTCTTGTGGATATACTTTTTTTTTTATATCCATATAGGAACGGAACACATGACCCGGAAAATACATTTTGTGGACCTAGAACATGCATAAACCTTCGGATGTCCCAGACTCTTACGAGGATGGGTTGTTTCCCGGACTCGAACCCAAGTCTGCCGAAACAGAACCCAAGTGCCAGCCGCTAGGCCACCACCTCGGCGACTTAGATGGACATACTGCTCCTCTCTTAGCTCCATCTCTACAACCAAACCATATCCAACAATGGATCAATTCCATGAGTTCAATGGTGTGGTGCAGGCACAAGGATGCCATCTCTTTCGGTCTCCTAAAAAAAAAAGAAACTGGGATAATCCTGCAGGCATGAATACTGGGATTACATTCTCCTGTTGTAACTCTCCTATACGAGCCCTACGATGGAATGCTAATCCAGAACAGCTATATTTTGAATTTAAATACGAGAGGATACTGGGTTATGGAGACTTTTCATAAATTCTATTAAAAATAAAGATTAGTTTTTTATATGATATGTGAAGAACAAGTTCAAAGTCGAAATCGAATGGTTGTTTGGAAATATCCCAAAGGCTATTTGAAAAAGAAAAACATGATATCTATGAATTTGAATCTCAGAAAGTCAAGAGCATCTGTCACTGCTGATCGTGTTCTTCAACTTCAGCTGTACCCATAATTTGAGGCATTGTTTTCTTCCTCAAAAAAACAAGATATAAAGTGCTTTGGTCGTTTTGAAGGGCTATAAGTCCAAGCTGACCCACTCCAATTGGTGAAGCAATTTTCACTTCAAAGTTTCACCCTTTTCACCTCCCTCCTTGAGCTTGAATTACCAAACCCTACTTTACAGTTTGGGACCGATGGCAATCGAGAGAAACAGAGTTGAGATAGGTGGCAAAGATGTTGTGGATGAGGAATAAAAACCCACTTTAGAAAATGTGCCATGCTTTCAAGAGGTGGAGAATGACACATGTAAACAGCATATTGAACACCACAACCCATTAATCATGTACACATGCTGTCTCTCTCTCTCTCTCTTTCTCTCTCCCATGCATAAACAAAGCATAAGTTCTTGCTAATGTATCAGACTTTATTTTCTTTTCAGAGATGGCGCCAGGGGAAGGACATCGTAGAAACTACTCAACTAACACTAGCTCTAATGAATGTTCACCTACTGTAGGCGCTGACACAGCAATAATGGCAACTCCTCTGAGAAAAGTGTGTGACAGAATCCTGGGCTTCGCCAGTTCTTGCAGAAAGAATACAGCTCCTTACGGTAGAAGGATTTTCTATAGAGATGTTGAGCAGGATGAGTTCCAGTATGGAAGCGCTCACTGTCTCTCCTCTTACTACAGTGTTTTTGTAGTTCGCCTGGCTATCATGGTTGGTCCAATCTCTCTCTTTCTCCTTGTACGGATGTATTCCTTATAACCTCCATCAATCGAATTTATTGATCAATCCTGCAACTTAGCTGATGGAAATGTGTTGTCTCGTGTATCAACTACTCTACGGTTGATAATGGAAGTAGCACCGGGCATGAAAAATTGAAAGGAATGGAGTAAATTAGCAATGGTTGTTTAGTCCTAGATAGGGAAAGTAATGATGACTCAGGTTCAGATCCTACCCTTGCTATCTAAAAAACTGGGAAGTGAAAATGAAATGGAATTCATTGCCTATGTCAGCTAGATAAAGCCTTTATCTTTCAAAATTCTTGCTTCATATTATTCAGTTTTCGTTTTATGTTACATGATTATGGTAAGAAACTATAAATTGGGAATCCGGGAAGTTGTTTTTGGGATGCCAGAAACTGCTGTTCTGGTCAATGAGTGCATCTATCAATGTTCTGTTAATGTTTCTTGCAGGCTATGCTCGCAATTTTGATTGGTCTGCTAACAATACTAACGTGGCATTTCACAAGAAGCTATACAAAAAGGTCGTTAGATACCTTAGCTTCTGGCCTTCGATATGAAATTCTGCAACGCCCGATATTAAGAATGTGGAACATTTTGAACTCCACAGCTGAAATAACTGCAGCCCAGGTTAAGCTATCAGAGTATGTCATCAGACGGTACAGCAAGCCGACCACTCAAGCAGAGGAAGTGGAGGTTGTTGTGTTTATGATGATCTCAAAGTTCTGCCATAATCTGATGATAAAATTATTCTCTGGATTATTCTGAACCTCTGTAGTTGGCTTATCTTTCTTTCTGTTTTTTCCAACAGCTGTATGAAGTGATGAGGGATATAACATGGGCACTGTTTTCCAGCAGAAAAGCTCTCAATGCAATAACCATAAATTACAGAAACGGTTTTGTCCAGGCTTTCCATAGGGATTATAGGAGTAACAACACATTCTACATCTACTCTGATCTTGTGAACTACTCAATCAATTCCCAGGGACCTTATGATACAAATATGTTCTCGTCGCATCAAGCATGGGATGATCAATCCATCCACCGTAACGTTTCAGCAATTTGGTATCGTGAACCACTTGATCCTATCTCCGGTGAAAAGAAAGGAAAAGCAAGCCCAATTCCACCAGATGATCTTATCAATATCGCAGGCCTTTCACAGGTACCTGATGGCATGGCTTCATGGCACGTGGCAGTAAGCAAGTATACAGATTCACCTCTGCTTCAAGCAGCATTGCCTGTGTGGGATTCTTCCAATAAAAGCATCGTGGCCGTTGTGGGTGTTACTACTTCTCTCTTCAGCGTTGGCCAGTTGATGAGAGAGCTCGTTGAGGTCCATAGTGGATACATATATTTGACCTCTCAAGAGGGTTATTTACTGGCAACTTCCACAAATGCTCCTCTATTAACAAATTCAACTACAAGACCAAATCTTATAATGGCTGTCGACACTGAGGAACCAATTATAAGAATGGGAGCTCGATGGTTGGAGAAAGACTATGGAAACAAGTTAACTCCAGGTCAAATTGTTCATGTGGAGAACGCAAAACTTGGCGACCAGCAATATTACATCGACTCGTTTTTTCTAAATTTAAAGAGACTCCCTATCGTAAGTATCGACCCTACTGCTGTTATATAGAATTGAATTCTTCATAAGCTCATCATTATGCCCATGTAGAATGAAAAATAGACTAAAATGATCTTGTTTATTTTATTTGGTTTCATGCTTATTGTTTGTCTTAGCACTTAGCAAGCTCAAACAATTTGTACAGGTGGGGGTGATCATCATTCCAAGAAGATATATAATGGGAAAGGTAGATGAGAGAGCATTCAAAACATTGGTTATCCTCATTTCTGCATCTCTATGCATCCTAGTCATTGGATGTGTCTGCATTTTGATTCTCACTAACGGAGTATCGAAGGAGATGAAACTGAGAGCAGAACTGATAAGCCATCTTGATGCAAGGAGAAGAGCAGAGGCATCAAACAACTACAAAAGTCAGTTTCTGGCGAACATGAGGTAAATGACTTCTTGTCATAATAGAAATCTGCTTATGAGATTAAATATTCAATTAGACCCCTCAAGTTTGTACTAATTCCACGAAGTTTGAGTACCCTGAAGATGTTTTTTCTGTTCTTGAGCATTAACGGAAGTAAATATTCGTTTCATTTTTGAACTACAGTCATGAATTGAGGACTCCTATGGCTGCAGTGATTGGCCTGCTGGACATTCTTATCTGTGATGATTGTCTCACAAATGAACAATATGCAACTGTTACGCAGATCAGAAAATGCTCCACAGCTCTACTCCGGCTTCTTAACAACATACTGGATCTTAGCAAGGTGAGACACTAACAATAGCCAAGGAATCGTGAACACTTCTAACAGTGACAAAGATGTTAAGATGGTTGCTAAACCAGAACATCCAATGTTCCTCAATAAGTCAGAGAAAGTCATTTTCTTGAACCATTTCGAAATGATACAGGTTGAATCTGGAAAACTGGTTTTGGAAGATGCTGAGTTTGACCTGGGAAGAGAACTCGAAGGACTTATTGACATGTTCTCTGTTCAGTGCATTAACCACAATGTTGAGGCTGTTTTGGATCTCTCTGGTACGTGTTTAATAATTCTCATTGCTCAATTTCTGTCATGTATCAATCATATGATCATTAACCTCTTCCTATTTCTGATGCTCATTGCTATTTTCATTTTCTGTATGCAGATGATATGCCGAAATTAGTTCGAGGAGACTCTGCCAGAGTTGTTCAAATATTTGCAAATCTGATAAGCAATTCTATAAAGTTTACAACAAGTAGGTTTGACAACTGCATTGCTAACTTTCCTAGATTTGACCATGCGTACCAAGAAAATGTAAATCAAACTAGGGACGTTATGATCAAATAACAATGTGTCTTCAACTTCGTCTAGCTTAACTGACTCTTAAAAATGACTTTCAGCGGGTCATATTATTCTTCGTGGTTGGTGTGAGAACTTCGATACATTTAATGACGCACGGTTTCACCTAGATCAGAAGAAAAAGCGTTGTGCACCTAAGCCAAAACTTAGGCAACAAGGGAATCATATGAAGAAGGCCTGGAAGAAGGACAACAAAATGATTCTTTGGTTTGAAATCGACGACACAGGCTGCGGTATGAACCTCAAAAAATGTCTGAAAAAATATAAAAAAACTCTTCCATTTATATAGTATTTCTAACAATGTTTTTTTGCCTATCTGCAGGAATTGATCCAGGCAAATGGGAGTCTGTATTTGAAAGCTTTGAACAAGCTGATCCGTCAACAACTCGATTGTAAGTAACTGGCCACAGCTGGTTTGATTCATCGATTGAATATTTTACCTAAGTTTATTTGAAGTTGATACTTGATAGTTGAACTGAAAAAATAGGCATGTGAATATATTAAGCAAATCAAAGATCCATAACTGAAATCCTTACATATTCTGTTCTTTAACAATTCTCCATTTCAGGCATGGCGGCACTGGTCTTGGACTATGCATAGTTAGAACTTTGGTGAGTAAACTCCACATTCAACTAATATCTTGCAGAATTTATGAGGAGAAAAATGATCATCCTAATCCATTTTATGCTTCCTAGTCTATAGCAGCTTACTGTGATTGACCCCTGTAACTTTTCCTAATTGCTGGGGATGGCAGGTTAACAAGATGGGTGGAGAAATAAAGGTTGTGAAGAAGAATGGATCTGGAACCCTAATGCGACTATACTTGCTCCTCAATACACCTGCAGATGGTGCAGACCTGCACTGCCAAGTAGATTTTTCCAGTCAAAATATCGTGGTGAGTAATCTTGCTTTCTTCAGAAACAAACTGTAAGCTTCTTCTTCGTCAATGTTTTGATGATATTTTACAGATAAATACCCGGGCTTGTTACTCTCACCTCAGCAATCACCATATCCTGCGTGCTTATATTTGCATAACTGTAATTGTAGGTACTGTTGGCGCTATATGGCAGCATGGGCAGAGTTATTATGTCCCAGTGGTTGCATAAAATTGGATTGACCACTTCGGGAGTTTCTGATTGGAATGAGCTGGCACAAGTTCTTCGGAAACTCTTTCATGCCAGAAGACGTGAAAATGGCTTTGATGTTAATTGTTCTTTGAATGAACCATTAAAATCTGAAGTGCTTAATATCGAAGACATGAAGGACCCTGTATTCATCATAGTTGTTGATATAGGGTTGCTCGACTTGAGCACAGATATATGGAAGGAACAAATTAACTTCCTCGATAAATTCTCTGGAAAAGTCAAGTTTGCATGGATGCTCAATCATGACACTTCGAATGCAGTAAAGATGGAACTTCGCAAGAAGGGGCATTTACTGATGGTTAATAAACCGCTTTACAAGGCCAAAATGATTCACATTTTGGAAACTGTCATAAAGGAGAAAGATCTTGAGCATCAAAAGCAAAGTCCGGATGCTGCAAGAGCTAAGACGAAGGACGGTGACATGCATGAATGTCTTGAGATTGATTCCACTCATTTTGACACTGCCAGCTCTGAAGAATCTGATATGGCTGAAATGGGAAAATCCAATTCTCCAAGCACATTTCATCTCAGAGAAAAACGAAGGGAAACAGAAAAGATGGCAAGTGAATCTCAGTGCCAATCATTTAAGAAGTGCTTAGTTGAATTGGCTAATGTTGATGCAGAATCAAGAGAAGATCCATGTCAAATTAGGCCCAATTTACCAAGTACCCAATATGGAAAAGATATGCTAGTCTGCAACAAGCAAGCACCCTTCTCAACTCAAAATGAGAGTTCTAAACACGAAGAACGAATTTCAGAAAGCAGTAGTCATAAAGAACAGGGCAATTCATATTCCAGCAAAGCAGGGAATCTTGATGGATTACGGATTCTGCTTGCAGAAGATACTCCTGTTCTTCAGAGAGTTGCAACCATCATGCTAGAAAAAATGGGGGCTAAAGTTATTGCTGTCGGAGATGGACTGCAAGCAGTAGAAGCTCTAAATTGCATTTCGAGTGAAAAGGATTTCAAAAGGGAATCCCCTGGAGATGATGGAGAAGGAGGTTTACAAACTGATATTCAGGATTCCCCACGATATGACTTGGTCCTAATGGACTGTCAGGTAAGAAATGAATACAGAAATTGATAGTTTGTTCTGTCTAACTTAAATTTAGTCAATATGCTAACTCTGATTGATTTTGTGCCAGATGCCAAAGATGGACGGCTATGAAGCAACGAAAGCAATAAGGAAATCAGAATCGGGAACTGGATTCCACATTCCCATCGTTGCATTGACAGCCCACGCAATGTCGTCAGATGAAGCCAAATGCTTGGAGGTTGGCATGGATGCTTATCTAACAAAGCCGATTGACTACAAGTTGATGGTTTCCACCATTCTATCACTCACTAAAAGAACAGCCTAACCTTTCCTGTCACTTGCCCTGCAAAAGCTAACCACAGAGTTGCTGCACTATTACAGCATGCTAGTCAAATGTAAGAGTATTACCCCTTTGACGTCCTCCTAGGTTTTTAGATCAAGGGTTTCGAGTTCATGTTTGCAATAACATTAAATTTTTACACCTTGTAACTCACGGTTTTAGGTTCTATTGCATGCAAGTTATGTAATTAAGAGTTTCGAAAAAAAGAAAAAATATATATATGGAGATCTATACTTTGTCTCTCTGATTCAAGAAACCAAAAAGGATGACAGCAGAATTTAACATTCAGTGAATCAGATTTGTTGCTCGCATGTTTGAAAGGAACAGGACCAGTTTAATTAGTTCCTTGTTGGGCAAGAGAGAATTCGGAAGGTGAAAATGAAACACAAATAATGAACTCCTAGTAGGTATGCATGTCATTACCATAGTCATTATATCTGTGCTCTTTAAAACATGTTTTATCAGGTTGTGTTGGTGAGGCTGAGGACTTGGATTTTTTTAGAAGGTGAAGGTTCAAAATTAGTTGAAAGATCTAAATATAAAGAAAAGTCATCAAAATTATTATTTACATGTACTAAAAGAGTTTGGCTTTAGTAAGATGAACAATGAAGCCTAGCATTTTTTGATCTTCAAACTTTTTTGAGGATTTGTTTTAATTATATTTTTTAATATTGAGTATAAAATTTTATAGTTTACTCTAATTTTCTTTCTATAAAGCTATTATAATCTCATGATCTTGTTTGAGTATTGCTGGTTAGTAGTGTTGACTTGAGTATTTTTTTTTTTCTTTTTTTCTATTATTTATTTTCAACTTTATCCTTTAAAATTGGTTTGATTGGGAATAAAATTTATAATTTATTTGATCTATTTTCTATAAAATTATTCTAGTCTTTTTACATAGGTTTTGTAAGTTAACTTTGATTAACTTGCCTTCTTTTTTTGATTTTCTTTTTAATTTATTTTTTCAATTATTAAGAATTATGATTTACAATTTTTTTATTTTCTTTCAATGGTATTAGTACCAAAGTCGCCGGTTGGACCAATTGACTTAGTTTTTTTTTAATCTTTTTTTGTTGATTTTTTTTAGTTTCATCTTCTATATTTTGTACAAGTCATTTAAACTGTCTTTTAATATATTCACTTAATCAAGTCACATCAATCTCCATATAATTTATCATTTTAAAAGAAACTTGCATTAACAACTCTTGAATATATATATTTTTTTGTCATTTTGGTGTGATAACATGTTCTGTATTTATATTGTTAGGTATTTTTTTCAGAACAAGAAAAATCAAAACATTAAAATTCTTACATTATTTTCTCAGATCTCTTTCTACAATTTTTTTTAATATAAAATATAAATATAGGAGGAATGCTTATATCCATGGTCATCCATGCACGACAAACAGAATTAAAAATGCTAATACAGATAAAGACAAAAACTATCTTGAGTAATAACAATAAATGAAACTATTAAATAAATAAAAAACATTCAAAATTGATCCGGTGAACTAAAAAACATTCATCTTAATTTGTGAGAGCAAAACACGAAGAGTTTATATTCTCCCAAATTGGAGTACTTTTTTAAAGGACAGAAAAGAATAATCATAATTTATCTTATTTTATATTAAAAAAAATAGAAGATAATAGGTTTTAAAAACTTACATCCCTGACCGGCCGGCAATGGAGGTAAGAGTACTTCAGAAGATCAAGCACGCAGTATTACTATAACACCAATGATTGGCATTGCAAAATTCAAGAAATCCAGGCTTCGAGGGAGGAGGACGGGATCCCGATGAATATTCATTGACTTTTCAATGCTAAGTCAATGTCTTTTGCTATATTCTGCGAGTCGACTGAAATACCAAACAGTCCTCTTCTAGCAAACCCAGAACAGTAAAGGCCTTTTTGTCCTTTCCAGATGTTGGGGAAGCCAAGTTTTGGCATTCCACTTTCATCAAAAAGGTCTTGGCCACCCTGCAACAACGATGAAAGACACTTTCTATGATTAGCTAGCTAATTATTAACCAAAATAAGTATATTTTGAAAAATAAATCCAATACCTTGAGCCAGTGTCTGACAGTACTTTTGTAGCCAGTGGCAAAGATTATAGCATCAAATCGTTTGATTTCCCCATTGGCAAACTCGATCCTGCTTCCTTGGATGCCTCTTATGGATGGAAAAACCTGAAACAATCATGGTCATCATCGAAATATATGTAATATTTTACAGCAAAATGATCGTATACAGCTAGTTTTTGCACGTAGATTTAACATTAATTACCTGAACCTCTTTTCTTCTGATCTTTTCCACAGTCCCAACATCGATTGTAGGGGTTCGACCGACTCTTTGTTTTATATAGAACGGTCCTTCGGAGGGTCTTGGGAATCCGTATTTTGAAATATCTCCATGCTTTAGCTTGCTTAGTAAGACAACTATGAAGTCTACTATGTTGCATGGGACGCCAAAGCCCAGCAAACGCATACCAATATACACAATATTTGTGGAGAGAACATGCACAGGACTACGAGCAACGATGGAGGTCCTGGCGCCCCAGTTTGACAGGTCGTAAGCAATCTCCATTCCTGAATTCCCACAACCAACAACTAACACATCTTTTCCCCTATATTTTTGGCCTTTTTCGTACTTGCTCGAGTGAATGAACTCTCCACCAAAACTGTCAAGCCCCGACACCTCAGGAATGAACCCTTTACTATTCTCACCGGTTGCGACCACAAGAAACCTCGCAGCATACTCTTCATGCACGTTTAGATCGACATTTCTAGCCTTGATATGCCACTTTCCAGTTTCTTCATCATGATAGGCTGACTCGACAGACCTGCTGCATCTCGGATTGATCCTAAAATGAGACACGTAGCTGTGCAAGTAATCAATGAAACCCCTTCTGGGGACGAATGTGGGCGCCTCAGATGGGAAGGCCATGAATGGAAGTTGACAGTATTCTTTCGCGAGGTGTAGCTTCAGACGGTCGTAAGCCCTCTTTTGCCACAGAGAGGCATAGCAATCCTCTCTTTCAAGAACAATGTTAGGGATTGAAAGACGATTGAGGCACGCAGACGTTGCTAGACCTGCAGGTCCTGCACCTACAATCACCACATCAATGGCTTCCATTAGAAATACCAATTAAAATCAAAGGTTTAGAGCTTTTTCTTAATATAGTGGCTGCTCGATTTCATGTATTTATACAAGAGAATGCATGAGATAACTCGGCTTTTTTTACCCGCAAGAGCTTCTGATCAGATTATACGCTGCCCTCTCGACAAATACATGAACTGTTGCCGTATGAAAAAACAGTTTCAGGATACTCGGGGAGGTGTATCCTAACCCAGCCATTTATTACAAATCGAGGGACAAGATTACAGATACCCTAACCTTAAAAAGTATGTTTACTGTCAAAAAAGATGATAAGAAATTAACATGAGGGTTCATGCAGAGCAGCAGTTATGGTAATTCCTAAATCACTTGAATCTAGCTAGATTTTATTTCTGCATGCATGTGGTACTGCTTCCGGAATTAAGAATGCTGGTGCATAAATGTTGGCTAAAATGCATGGATTTCTTCGGTGTCAGGTCTGGGATTTTATGCATGCATGCATGCGTGTTCAATGTATGATAATACAATCTGCATTAAGGGGCAAAATTGTTTCTATATTAGATGCAATCCATAACTACTAGACTACTTTTGATATTATCTGTTCGTCTTTTTTAGAAAAGTCGTTCTATATATCATTGATGATTATATATGTAACTATGATTATGATTATGTGCGTTAAATAATATAAAAAAAGTATTTGATTAATAATGTGTAAGAGTATGAGTATTTGATTCAATATAAATATTTGTATATTAACTTATTGCTTAAAATATGAATTATCATAAAATACTAAATTAATTAGATTTTCTTCTAACACTAGAGATTTCTTTCTTTCTACAAGAGGTTTGTCGTTGCGTTTTAAAAACACTTTTTTTTATTTTCTATTTTAAATTAATTTTTTTGATATTTTTATATTATTTTAATATATTTCTAAATAAAAATCATTATTAAAAACAATCTCAAATAATCGATCTTTCACCGTGCATTTCTAACGCTAATAATTTGGTCAATTTCTTCTAATATAGATACAAGTACGATTTTATAAAATATATATAAAAAAGATTTATTTCTTTAAAACATTAAAAAATTGAAATACCATTCTATGCATATTGGTTTAAGTTATTTTGTGTTGCGAAAGGCAGTTGTTGTTATTATGATTATTAGAAAAGCAAAGGTAATTCAATTGGATAGGTATTATGCATCGAAAAGAAATTCCAATTATAATTAATTAAGCATATATTTGTTTTTATCAATTATACTAATTAAGCATATTCTTAATTTAGAAAAGGGGTCCAAATATCATTTTGAAATATTATTTATTTAAGAGAAAATTATGCGGAGAGGACAATATCTTTTTTTATTTTCAATAAATGGAACTTTCCTTGACTAGATGCAAAAAAATAAAAATATTGTTTATTGTATGATTAATATATGTTTGAAAGTGTACTTGAAGTTATTTTTCAAAATATTTTTTATTTAAAAATATATCAAAATAAAAAATATTATTTAAGAAAATTGAAATATCTTTTCCTAATTCTTTCATTTATTATTTTTTTAATCTGCTTAGTTTTGTCAAAAACAATGGCCCATGCAGGTTTCGAACCTGCGACCTTCGCGTTATTAGCACGACGCTCTAACCAACTGAGCTAATAGGCCTGTTCGTGAACGGGTCTCCTTATTATATTGAAGCTACATTACTAAACGTCGAAACGCAAAGAAGAAGTACATAATAAATTCGTAGCTAACAGCGTCTTGCTCAATCGATCCCATCCTACAACGGTTTAGGCCATGAAAGAAGATTACGAGGTACGCGCTACTGTTCTCTGCCTCTATTTAATTTCATGTTCATCTCTTAGTTATCTCTAAATCTAATCGTTTCGAAATGATATCAAAACTTTGGCTGCTAATCTATCTTATTATAAATTAGTTGATTATCTATGATTTTGATGTTAATTGATTTCCTAACGATCTAGGCTCTGTTCCGTTTCAAGTTAGGGTTTCGAATAATTTGTTAATCCAATTATTTTATGTCTACTGAAAATCATAATCATTCATTTCACCGATTTATTTCGTCTGCGAACATGATGCCTAGGTTGATTGTACATAATGCTCTTTCTGCTCCGTGAACATATGTAGTTGGAGTGCTGGTTTACTTTTTTTCATTAAATTACAAAACAGAGGAAAATAAGGTGCCCTAGCTGTGCAGACATGAGTAGATTATCGATGCAAGTTGCCTCTATTTAACCCAAGGTTACCCCTGTCTATGTTTTACTGGGAGTTGAATACCTTGTCGGGTTTGTAAAAAATGCGGTTTCTTAATAAGTTTTTTCTTTTTTTGATGTTGTTGCGCTTGTAATTTTGTCAATATTGGAAATTTAGAATAATCCCTAAAAATTTCCCAGCTGTTGGCTGCTTTCTTTATTTCAAGTCTAATTGTAATGATGTTTTGCAGATTGAAGAGAAAAAGCAAGCTGCTGCTGATGTCTTGTTTCAGTATTCAAAGTTTGTGATGGCATGTATAGGAAATCAAGCTCGCCCTGCTGGCTTGAGGTTGCATTTAATGAAGGTAATACATCACAGCCGGTATCTGGTTAGTTGGAATAGCTTAGCAACCATAATTCTTTAAGCTCATATATTTATTTGATCAATTAATTCAAGGATGGTTTGAGCAATTTCTAGTTTTGCCTAATGTATCTTCTTGGAAAATCTCATCAATTGAATGAGTGGATCTGACTGGTAATTTCCACAAATTCTCAATGATTTAGATTCTCAGGGGAAGATTTTCGGTAAGGTGAGTATTTTTCGTTCTAGATGCTTAAATTGTTTATCTAAGAAATGTTCTACCTAGGTCTGTGGACATTGCACAAAAACTATGAATCTGATCAACCGATTAATAGATAAGAGTTTCCTGTTCTTGTCTTTCATGTTTCAGGAGATTTCAGGTTTACCAACTTCTCTGAAGAGAGAATCGTCCCATGTAGCAGCTTCACCTGATGCAATGGGTGAATCATCAAGTTCAGGTACTGCCAGACTAGATAAAGCAGACAGTTTCCGTGCATTATAGTTTTCAGAGAGAGTGGTGGAGCTTTTGATGTTTGGAGTCTTTTGTATATTTGCTAAGCCACATAAATCCCTGTTTCTGTTTTATTATTAGCTTATGGGTTTATGGCCTTTATTCTATTATGGGCGAATATTTTTAATGTGATATAGGAAATTGTCTATCCTCATATGATGTATAATACTGAGATGTCTACAAAATAACAACTTTTTTCTACCTTCTCAATCATCTATTTCATTCTCTTCACATGGAGTTCTGCTTGTCTCAGCTATCTTGAACTCTATATATTGCATTAGAATTTACAGCGTTTACATGCTATTATATGAATTTTGTATATCTTGCTAAAATAAAGGGGATTGGCATCTTTGTTCGGCCTCGATTTAAGAGAAGTGGTTGTCTTTCTATAGATGTGAGACCTGAGTTGTTCATAGCAGACTTAGTAGATTCTGCAAATCTTTCTGACCTCTACTTACTAATTAGGAGCTTGGCTAGAAGCATCACTTTCATTTGTTAATGCATGGAATAGTCTTGGTAAGCTCTCCTCGTGGATAGAAAGTGTGGTAAATGTGGTTATGCAACAAACGCAACAGCCTGGTCATTGTCATTACAATGATGACCTCTTTGTGTGGAAGTTGGTTTGTGCAAGAAATTTGTAGTCGTGAGTGATGAGTGATGATTCGATTCATGGTGACTTGCCATTTGGTGCATGCTTCAGTTTCCGTTTGCTTATTATGCTTTCTTATCTATCACATGATAACCTTAACTGGCACTTAAATCCCAACTATCTAAAAAACCAGTGAAAGAATGAGGTTGATCCAGAAACCATCTTATCAGAAATGTCTTTCCATCATAAATCTTGTGTCATCAATAAATAGGTTGCTGGTCTCTTCACGATTGCTATATGAAGGGAAGACACTATGAGGAAAAGCAGTGGCTTGAGACAGAATTTTCTTAGGGAAGATGGAGAAAAGTAAAACAATCTATCTACTTGGAAAAAAAGATCAATTCAAGAATAGTATTTTAGTTTTAAAATGTTTATTTCATGAATAAATAAATATTTTTAATATGAGAATAATTTGAATAAATAAATAATTTTCAAAGGTCATTAAGCTTAAGCATCATTGCTTTCAAGCTGGGAAGAGAATTTCATATTCAAAATCAGTCTGTCTATTCACAATAAATAAGCCTACTTCAGAATATCTCTTCGCCTTCTACCTTCAGTAATCCAGAGCTGAAGAGAATGAACTATGACAAAGAACTATTCAAAGCCAAAATATCTAATTGATGTCTTAATATGAATCTGATGTTTATGGGGATATGCAGAGACTGGATTGGAAGTGGGTTTACTCAAAAAACCACGTCTGATGAAAGGCTGCTTCATTTTGTTCAAGGTTACTACTCGTTACATTGTATGAGCTGAAGGAAGGCATGCGTGGAATATAAAAACAAGAGATAATTCTTGCACTGAGCAAATAAATAAAGAGATCATAGAAAACAATCTTTTTTTTATTATTGCAATTCATGGTTCCTGTGATTTCAATGAAACTTATTTCTTTCAATTTTAATCTCAAGCTATAATTTCTATGTTTTGCAGAGTCACTTGTTCTGCTGATCTTTAAGAAGTCCGGACATGACTCTTCAAGTTCACGACACTCTTCTGTTGATTTCAATGAAGTAACATAGGATTATTACAGTAGCAGCAATGGCGACTCCTACAGCACTTCGAGTTAGCAAGGTACTGTTCTTTGTAATTGCTTCGAGACTTGAGGAAGGAGGAGTAAAACCCAACTCTGATAACTTCTTGTGTGATGATGAATAATCTGAAAAGAATGCATCCTCATCCTGACATTTAACCAACAACTTTCTCAATTTATTCTCCAATCAGCAGCTGATTCGGAACTTTCCTAAATTCATCTCCATCTAACAAGGACACATCAAATGGAAACTACCTCTCGAATTGCCCAAAATATTAATGACGAACGACATGCAAGGGAACTGAAGAAAACCTCAAGTTGGCTACTAAAATATGTCATGGCAAGGCAACAAAACATGGAGAATATGTGATCTTTCAAAGTTCATGAGAATATTACCTCTGCGTACAGAAAAACATATTTGCAGAACTTGGGATCTTCAACAAGAACCTTGTCTGTCGACAGTTTTAACAGCCCCTCTGAATCCCCTTTCAAGAGCTCCCTAGTTGCAATAATTGATAAAAAAAAAAAAAAGGATTCTTTATATCTAATTTCACCATGACTGTGCAAATTATGCTAGTTAGCTGGCTTATGGAATGTGCTCAAAATTAAAGATGTCCTTACTGGAAGTAAGAGTTGTCAAACTTCAAAGGCTCCTTTGTCCAAGGGCCATCAAAGCCTGATCTATCTCGATGAGCCCTTCCCTACAAAATCCAATGAAACATCAACTTTAGATATGTTTTGACCACCTAGCAAGGAACTGCATCGGTCAAAAAGTACCAATGTGTGGCCTCCAGACAGTGCCACAATGTCCTTGTCCGATAGACCCATGCGATAGAACACATCCCTTAAATGTGATGCTCCTGCAACCAAAATGAATTCGGAATATAATAAATTCCAATCATAGAAAGCTATAAAGGAATGAATTGAACCGAGTCATTATAGAGAAAAACCTTGTTTTGCATCAGGAAGACGCCCTTCTTCAGGAGATTCCAGAGAATCCTTGTTGAAAAACAAAATTTTACTTCACAATAGTAAGTAAAAGTTTATGCAGTTCTACCATGAACATTACCTTTCTTCCTGGAACAAAGTCAATTGTAGGGCCTCCGGTTACCTCAACTGCAACAACCCCAGCAAGCTAAACATTCGAGAATGATTGAGAATAAGTTACAAAATGCAATTATAACACCATAGTTTTCCTATCATAAACAACTAACCATTGTGATTTCAAAAGTGTTGTTAGCCTATCTGATCAAGTATTCTCTGCAATGCAGCTAATTAGCATATAAGAAATCGTTAAGAAAAAGGTAATCACCTGATATAAGTCAGCATATGTAATTCTGGGGTGTTTGGCCTTGATTCCCTCTGAAACAAAAACAAAACCAAGTAGGCCATTAGCAGGGAAATACACACACACAGAGAGTTTCTTTTGGATCTTCAATAAATTACTAATAATATCAGATCAAATGATTCGCAAAAGGGGGTAAGAAACTCACCACAAAAATCAATAGCAATTTTGAGACCATTGTTTGCAGCATGTGCCAGCTCTTTCTCATTCCTGATGGAACCATCGGGCCCTCCTGTCTTTGTTTTAGCATCATAAGTCCCTGCATCATGCCACCTGCAATAAACATTCCAAAACACACCATTATAAAATCTTGAGAAAAAGTTATTGCTACGTAGTCCTTACTATTTGTTCACACAAATACCAATTTAATGTACATAGGACCTTTGTTATAAACAGATAAATGCAGATTGTACTTACGCTAAACGAAGCATGATCGGAGCACAACTTTTGCTAGCAATGAGAGCGCGGAGATCTCGACGAGCCTTCTCAATCTCCTTTGAGTACTCATTATCTACAACTTTTCCAGCCATGAAAACAAACCCAAGAAAAAAAGGAATGTATAACTCTCTTCAACCCAGAAGTCAAAACCAACAACCTGCTACTAATTTAAGGTTCCCTTTTAATGTCTCAAATATTTATACCTTAATTCAGACATATTAGGTAGCGACAGAATATAAGCTAGGAGGTTCATCAAAGTATGAAGCAAGGGATTATGTTCTGCAGTTTAGGAAGGAAGATAAGCTTTTGAGTTCTCAAATATTTATACCTTAATTCAGATAGATTGGGTAGCGACAGAATATAAGCAAGGAGGTTCATCAAAGTATGGAAGCAAGGGATTATGTTCTACAGTTTAGGAAGGAAGGTAAGCTTTTGAGTTCTCAAATATTTATACCTTAATTCAGATAGATTGGGTAGATAAAGAATATAAGCAAGGAGGTTCATGGAAGCAAGGGATTATGTTTTGCAGTTTAGGAAGCAAGGTAAGCTTTTGAGTTGATCAAATGAAGGGTGTTTGGCTATGCTATGCGGTGCAGCCTGCGGTTGAGGCTCACCGTAGAGCCAAACGTATTTTGACCAAAATCCGCATGAAAATTAACGATGGGTCTCACTGACAATAACGTTTCAACCACGAGGTAACAAAAAGTATTTGACATATATTTTTTATTGCATTTTGTTTCGGTTACGAGCTGCGTTCATAATAGATGAACACTCATGCAATACTGTTTTCATTTATATTGCTATGTACGTGAACACATGAACAAACGAATGCAGAAACAAAATTCTAGGGAAATTCACAGAAATTTTAGCAAAGAAAGACAAACCAAAAACAAGGAAATATCACACCATCATCACACTCATTCCCCTCAATAACCAGCTCCTTCTCTCTCTTGGTTTGCAGGTGCTCTCTCTCTCTAAAATCAGCTCTGACAAACTCTCTCTCTCTAAAACGAGACAACAGCCACAGTTGCAGCAACTGCACGTGAGCCTTGTCACCTTTGGAAGCCTTATCCGACCACCACAGACCACCATTTCTGACGCCACCATTAAAAGAAAAACCACCCTTGCCTCCTCTACTCAACGATACCATCCATTGATCCTCTCGTTACAATTGGCTATATTACTATTCATGTGAACAGGCCGAATAATTCACAAGACGAAAGGTGCAATGCACAGTTTTGTGCTTGTGTAATATTAATAGTTGAATTTGCAATGCATTGTTTTATTTGACCGTAACTGAGTTTTATTTTTTAAAAAAATAAACTAAATTTGTTTCCTTTTCATCTTTATTAACTACTAAGCCAGCAAGGTTTTTTTTTTTACTTTTTAATTAACTAATTAGTCTATTAAAAAATTTACCCGAGAGATCAAAATCAGGTTTTGATTTAAATCAATTTTAATATAAATTCAATTAAATCCATTTAATTTAAAAATCAATTTGTTATCTAGCTGATTTGGTTAAATTTTATTTTTATTTTTTATATTCTTACATAACATGTTTTTTACTATATTTAATAACATATTTGACAGCAATATGAAAAGCTTAGTAACCAAACACTCGAAACAGTTTTTCATTAAACCTCAAACTCAACCACAGTTTCAACCAAATACTTCAATTTCATATACAAACCGTTTTTAAAAATACTTTTCATGAAATTATTTTTTTCAACCTCAACCTCAAGTAGCCGAAGATGTTTACAAAGCTTATGCTTGTAGCGCGTGATAGCTACTCGATCAATGGACTATGACTAAGTTTTGATTCACAGTGTTGGGTTTATTGTGGCTTTGTGCTTGCTATGGGAGCCCGTGTGGAGCTGAAAAGGTTGTTATCTTCATTAAAGTCTGGGGCTTCTATTGTCTCATGGAAAGAAACCATGGATTTGGTTCGTCGTCGTCATCCACGTCCTGTGAAGTGTGAACTGGTTATCGTTATGTTGGTACCACATAAAAACAATATGGACTGATTTTAGGTGATTTTGTGAGTTTTAAAAGAGTTTTTGAAAATATAAATATTTTTATTTTCCCTATAATTTTAGTTTGATGGTGTGAAAAGTTATTTTGAAAACTAAAGTATAAATTATTTTAATATATTTATAAATAAAAAAATATTTTAAAAAACAATATTTATCATTTCATTAAAAATAAAAATTAAAAAAAAACCATCAAACTGCTAACAAAAGGAAACACCCTCTCTTCACTGTTTTTTCAAAAGACTAATGTAAAAATCAATTTACATCCCCTTTTTTTTATTATTAAATCTTTTTTTTCATTAATATGAAATGTCTGGGTTAATTTACATACATCTCTACTAATTTCATGGGCTATAAAATTAACCACCATACAAGTCTCTAATGATTATCATAGTAACAATAACAAAACTCAAATTTAAAATCACAAGGAAAACAAATCTTTTAGTTTCAAGTTTTATCACAAAACTTGAATATGAGATTAAAAAAAAAAATTCTTTTAGTCTCCAGCTTTCAATTCATCATATTACCATCTATATCCCCTCCTTTTGCTCTCATCCATTCTTCTCGTTGAAGAAACTTATTTTAAATTATATATTGTTAGCTTTCAATACCATCTCATCTTTAGTCACCAATACACATATGACCCATGAAAAATATGAACAAAATAAGCATAAACTAACTGAGAGATACTTCTTATAGCAAGAAGTACTTGATCATCTCATAAAATATATGGAAAAAAGGTAAAATAAATAAAAATGATAAATGGGTCGCCGGTGCAATGATCAATGAGCTGCTGCAAGAGTCGTAGATGGTAAATCCAGCATGGACCTGACGAGAGCTTCAGTGTATTATTGTCGAAGAGATAATCTTATTTTTTGTGGTATTATTTTGACGAGCTAAAAGAGTTTTAAAGGCCAGGCGTCACAAAGTAAAAGCACACATCTTTGGAGGCACTCATTACTCTATTCGTGTAGTGGAGGCTAGGGGGTGTTTTGGCTGTAATCGGAAACCATTTATTATTAAATTTGGAGATTTTTTTTTTATTTTTGATTAATTTATTATTATTATTTTTATATGCTAATGTGATAAATAATTTAAAAAATATTATTTTAATTTATTTTTAATAAAAATAAACCTAAAACACTAGATGCAATAATCATGACACTAGAAAGCAAGGGGCAGCTTCCCGCAAGGTGAATTTGATAGATATATATAAAATCTTTGAAAGAAATTTATGTCAAGTTTTCTTCTTTAACTTCCTATAAAAATTTAGAATAATTAGAGTTTTATTTATTGATCTATATAAAGTATATTTTTCAAGTAATAAAATTATCTTGCATTTAAAAAAGACTGACTTCAAATAAACTATAAGGAAATCTGTATTTTTTTTGTTGTTTTTTCTAAATACACTTATGTATAGTTGATAAATAAAAATAAAAATGATGTTTTTGAGAGATTCAAAGAAGTTAAAAATCACTTGAATATTTTAATTTCAACTTGTATGCTCGAACATTGAGAATATCCTACGAGACTACTCCAACTCCACGCTCTCTTCCTGTATCGATAAAGTTAAGTATTGCAAGTGAGTTCTTCGCCTAACAATTAAAGGAATTTGTTTTATCCTCTAAGAATATCCTGTATTGATAAATATCAATTTATCGTAGATTATAATCATGTTAAGAGATATACAATTATTTAAAAAAAAGATAATAATACTCGTATAATATTATTTGTTTAAAACTTGGTTGAAAACCCACAATATCAATATCCATGTGAAAATGTTTGGATAGTCGAAACTAAAACTGATCGAAATTATTTTTTTATTTAAAAATATATTAAAATAATATATATTTTTATTTTTAAAAAATATTTTTTTATGTTAGCATTTAAAAACATTAATTTTTTAATTTAAAATAATAAATATTTTTTAAAATCTTTTCAAAAATATTTGAAAAATATAGTTACAAACAATCCAATAAAACAAAGGATTGACTTCTTTTTTTCCATGTACTACCAAAATTGTCAATTTTGTTCTGTTCCAGCCGGAACATTTCATTCCGTTGAAAAAACCGAGATGAAACGGTGTTGTTTTTGTCTCGATTTTAATTCCGGTCCGTTTCGGAAATTCTGGCTGGAACATCTCGGTATCGTTCCGGCCTTAAAATTCTCTTTATTTTGAGATTATGTTTGTTTGACTTTGTGTTTATATTGTATAATTTAAAGTTAATTTATCTTGAATTTTAATTATGCTTGTTAAATTAATATTTTAATTATATATATATATATGAATAATATAACCTTGAAACAACACAATCGAAATACTCCGAAAACAAAATATTCTCGTTCCAATAAAGAAACCGAAACGGATTACTAGAATGATATTGACAAATTTATGTACCATCGATGACTTATCACATTTTCTTGTTGATGTCACTGTTTATAGCCGCTTTTTCATTATTTTAATTAATTTTGTAATAAACAAATATTATATTTTTAATAAAAAATTGTATCTATCGGAGACAGTAAATATTGTAGACTGTTTGAATATGTTATATTAGAAATATTTTTAAATAAAAAAATATTATTTTTTTATAAATTTTCATGTAAAATTTTAATGTAAAAACCATTCACTGCTCTCCCTCTCTCTAGTATTTGAACTGCTTGGCATTGAAGTCCTTTTATGGCCGTTGTAAGCTCAAGTTACGAAAACACCCTCCATTTTCTTTCCTTGAACCACGTCAGAGGGCAACCATCAAGAATCTCAAAAGAATCTTCTCAACATGGCCTCCCTGCGAAACCCAGCTAACAATTCGGATGGATTGTGTCCTGCACGTTGGAGGTACTTGAATCAAGGTTGTTAATTATATTATGTCGGGAATGATTGGTATATTTTATTTTATTTAGAATTTTAATTGGTTTGTTTGGCAAATTTCATCTAAATTCTACTCGAAATATTTTTAATTTTAAATAATAAATAGTTTTATAATATCAATTTTATTATTTGATCGAATCGTTATATTGAGATAAAATTTTACGAAGGTTTTTTTTGACATATTTATATATATTAAATCGAAATTTCAAGGCAATCAGAGAATATAATGATCTTACGAAATTGATAATAATATTCTTGTAATATTATCTAGGTTCATAATATTTTGTTTAAAAATTATTTTACTGTATCTTTATTTAATATTTTTACAATTTTATTATTCAACAATGAATTTATTAGAAAGTGAAATTTATAATTTATTTTGATTTATTTAGATTATCATGGTTTTATAATGTCAGCCACACATTTAAAAGTTTAACATAGTTTGATAAAATATATCATTATTTTAATATTTTTTTTAAATGTCAGCTTGATATTTTTTAGTTAAACTTTTTTTTTATCAATTTTTCATATTATTTTTGAAATCATTAAGTCAATCAAATTATATTAGTTCAATTCTTTTTTTTATTATTTATACTTAAAATTTAAATTATATAATAATTAAATAATGATAATAATTAAATTAATATATATATAATTTTAAACAGTGCAGACTCAAAATATTATGTTATAATTAAAAAACAAAACAAGTACCAAAATCGGATCGGAAAAAATTAACTTAAAATATAACTATGGTGGCATTCGACTCTTGAAATTTTAAATATAAAATTACTTGGCTTCTGGCTCTTTGCCCAATGCTCACTGTCTTGGTACCACTCAACACTGTTCCTCCACCACCTCAACGAAACCAAAGCATATCCCGAACCTAGAAACACACACACACACTGATTACAGAGTTTCATCGAGATAGGCAGATGTCATTTTGAAAAAAAACAGAAACTTTTTTAGTACAAGAAGCTTAAACGGGGCATTTTGAATATAACCTTACTGTGTGTTTGTGTTTTTTCTTTTTGTTGGTTACTAGAAACCAGATAGTAGGAATCAATGACCATGAAAGACCCTCCAATATCGGTCGAAGTACTGTAAGATCTCCCACTCTTTACTTTCGAAAAGTGATTTACTTTCCCTTTTTCCTCCGAATCAAGAACACAATAACACCGCCTGAAGAGTAAAGGCTCGCTTGATCTACAGAGTGGATTGGGACGACGACGACACGAACACGACAACCTTACTGTGTTCTTGTGTTTTTTTTCTTTTTGTTGGTTACTAGAAACTAGGTAGTTGTAATCAATGACCATGAAAGACCACCTCCAATATTGATCAAAGTACTGTGAGATCTCCCATTCTTTTACTTTCGAAAAGTGCTTTACTTTCCCTTTTTCCTCCAAATCAAGAACACAATAACACCACCTGAAGAGCAAAGACTCACTTGATCTGGAGAGTGGACAGAGACAACAACATGGGTTGTTGTTACTCAAGAATAGAGAGAGAGGAAATGGTGTCTAGATGCAAAGCAAGAAAGAGATACATGAAACAATATGTTAAAGCAAGACAATCGCTTTCTGCTTCACATGCAATGTACATCCGTTCACTTCGCAGTACTGGATCAGCCCTCCTTCAGTTCTCCAACAATGAAACAGACCACCACATACGCCACCGCCCCCGCCTGCCACCCACCCGCCACTCTCCACCGCCACTTCCACCCACCCCACCACCACCTCCACCTCCACCACCTCCAATGAGTCCAAGTTCAGACACTTGGACGACCACCACCACCACCACCGCAACCGCCGCCTCCCCGCTTCCTCCGCCTCCCCCTCCGCCTCCACCAGTGGCGGCGTCGAGTTGGGATTTCTGGGACCCCTTTGTCCCTCCTCCAATATCAGTGGAGGAGGAGGAGGAGGAGTGGGAGGAGGTGACCACCACCGTCACGACATCGGAAATGGTGGCGGTTGATCCACCTTCGGTAGCTAGTGGGTTTCCTAAAGAGAATGCTAGTGGAAGTGGAAGTGGAAGCGAGCTTGCTATGGTGGTTTCAAGAAATAGTAAAGATTTAGCGGAGATCATTAAAGAAGTTGATGAATATTTTCTTAAAGCTGCTGATGCTGGCGGTCAACTTTCTCGTGTTTTAGAAGTTTCAAGCCCTAACTTGTCAGCAAGACAAAGCAAAGGAGGTTAGAATAGTTAGTCTTCGATTTGTTAGTTTTATACATTTGTCTAATCAATCCTCTCTCTTGTTTTGACTTTGTTTGGTTAATGAGAAAACTAAGTATAACAAGGGGGAGATGGGTTCTTTGTCTGTTATTTGATTTGGTGGGTTAAGTTTGTTTGTTGATGTCGCAGGTAAAGTTTATAATTATGGATGCAATTTGACTAATCAATCGTTGTGGACATGGGGTTCAAACCCAAAACTTGATGGGTTTGGAAAGATTAGTGAAGAAATGGTGGATAGTCACGTAGGAAGTGGGGGTGTCGCTCATGTCAGCCACTGTTCCACCGTGGAGAGACTGTATGCTTGGGAGAAGAAACTATTACTGGAGGTCAAGGTATGGATGGCCCTTGTGGATCATTTTTGTTTGTAGGCATATTTTGTTGTTTGCATTTTGGATTATCTCTAATGGTAATGGTACTTGATGAGTCAACAAGCGTTAAAAAAAAGAGTTGGGCACTGGCTATCCCATCACTATACATCTATCAAAAGATGATATTCAATATTAAGTATTGTCCCTTTTCTTTTTTGATTTCATCGAGAGATTATGTCTGTGCTGTAGAATGCTGAGAGTTTGAAAATTGAGCATGAGAAGAAGGTGGCATTGCTTAGGAAGCTAGAGGCGAGGAGGGCTGACTATGTTAAGACGGAGAAGATGAAGATAGAAGTGGAGAAATTGGAGTCCCAGATGATGGTTGCTACTCAGGGCATTGAAACTACCTCCGCTGAAATCATCAATTTAAGGGAGACAGAGCTCTACCCTCAACTCCTCGAGCTTGTGAAAGGGTTAGTAATAATCTTTTGTTTTTGTAAACCCATGAGCTAGCTGCTTTTAAGAACTCAAGCAAGTAACAAGCAAACCCTAAGTTTTCATGTGATCCTTGTTCCATCGTTATCCATTTCTAGGGCGAGGCCTTGATCTCTCTCCCAAATTTATCACCATCACAAAATGGAAAACTGGTATTGCCCCACCCTTGCATTTGAAGCTTGCTCTACCGCGTCAGCCCACCATTACTGTCCTAGCTCAGTATTGTTGCATTAATTAGAGACTCGCCATCTAGTTCTATACTTGATCTAACCGTCGCAATATTAAAGGGGTGAGAAGAAACTTAATAAAGGACTGGAATAAAATATCTTGTGAAAGTCAACTTCAGATTTGTTTTTTGGTCATGGAGAATTCTTGCTTGTATATATTTGCTTCACATTGGATGCTCTCTGTTCCTCTGCAGTTCAATGTGCATGTGGAGAAGCATGTACGAGTCACACCAGGTCCAGACACACATTGTTCAGCAGCTCAAATATCTCAACCCTATCCCATCTACTGAGCCAACATCGGAGATTCATAGACAGTCGACTCTCCAGCTTGAGCTTGAGGTCCAGCAATGGCACCATTCATTCTGCAATGTGGTCAAGGCTCAGCGGGACTACATTCAATCCCTCACAGGCTGGCTCCGGCTCAGCCTTTTCCAGTTTAGCAAAAACCCAATTTCCAGAACCAGTCAGGAATCAAGAATTTACACCCTTTGCGAAGAGTGGCACCATGCAGTTGATAGAATTCCTGACAAAGTGGCATCTGAAGGAATCAATAGCTTCTTAACAGTAATCCATGCAATTGTAGTTCAACAAGCAGAAGAGCATAAGCAGAAGAAGAAGTCAGAATCTGTATTCAAGGAGTTTGAGAAGAAGGTTGCTGAGCTTAGATCTTTGGAGAGCAAGTATGGTCCGTATTCAATGCCTGAAACTTCCAGCACGACACGGAACAAGGACCCGGTTGCGGAGAAACGAGCAAAGGTTGAGATCTTGCGGGCAAAGGCAGAGGAAGAAAAGAGTAAGCATGAAAAGTTGATCAGCATAACAAGGTCAATGACCACGAATAATCTCCAGATGGGATTCCCACGTGCTTTTCAGGCAATGGTGGGTTTTTCGAGTGTGTGCATGAATGCTTTTGAATCGATATTCAATCAAGCCAAGAATGCTGACCAGGAACATGTGTGAAGAGAGAACAGAAGTAGATTTAAGATAAATAAAATATCGGTAATTATTATCCTGTAAATATAGATAGGCATCCTTTTGAGTGGCTCTGTGATGTGATTGAAGCCTGGAAAGATCCTTGCAGTTTGTGATTGGAAGCTTTGAAAGGTGATGGAAACTAGAAGTTTTGTATTAGGGTTTTGTCCCAGTATTGTTAATCTATCATAGGAAAGAGTGTGAATGGTTTTGAAATTTCTTTCGATCTGATTTTCTTGAATGAGAATTCCTGGTTACGATCTGTTCATCCCTGTCCCAAATTCAACAGCGGACTTCGGCTTCAAAATAATAAGACTGAACTCTGGTAGATGAGGGAGGACTTGGCACCTTCTGTTTTGTTCATCAAGAGGCTTTCAGCCATGGAATACGCAACTCCCCATCTCCTAACTTCATCATTTTAAGTTGGTCGTCGGTACCCATCATCAAGCAACAAAAAACCACCTCTTCGAAGCCATCACTGCACATTCAATAGCACTTCGTTTTTAAGTTTATTAAGAAAATATTTTTCGTAATGTATCCAGATTTTCTTATAAGAAAATATGTTGGTGGTAAGGATATTGATTTTTTTCTTGATATTTTTATCATTTTATATTTCATTTATTTATCATTGTTTTTTATCTTCATTTTTTTCATTTCATTTTTATTAAACAATATTATATAAGAAAATGGTATTTCAATGTAGCTATTACTAAGTTCTATTTTTCATGAAATTTTAATGTTTTTATTAGTGCCTGCTATCTTTACTATATTTTATTATATGTATACATCGATTTTTGGATACACAATTATATTTTTATTACTCCTAATAAAAACATGTTAATGACACCTACATATTAATTTATTTGTGTTGGGAAAAAATATTATTTGACTTGTAGCTAGGCTAGTCGAATAAAAATGTTTATATATATATATATGCATTCATTAACATATATGATTATGTTTATTTAATTGAATACATGTATAAGTTTATTTATTTATGATTAGGGTTTTAATTGTAAAAAACACAATTAAAAGCTTGCATATTTATAGTATGGAAAAACACAAGGCAAATAACTACTAATACACTAAAAGCATATGTAATTTTTTACCTGTTCATTTGCATGATTTCATTATAAACGACACAATTCAAGTAACAAAGCTTTATCTCGTTTTTGTTTTTGTTTAAGTTTTCATTGTTTTTTCTTCTTCTAATTTTATCATTATATGTGATATTTTATGTGTTTATATTTTTTTGTCTTAACATATTCTTGACAACTCTAAGGTTTTTGATAAAATCTTAGAATTAAAATAGAGGTCACTTTGATGAAATCCAAACAAGGACAAAAAACAAAAAAAAACAAAAAAAAAGTTGTTCTTAAGTTCCGAGAAAAATTCCCCACATCATCCAAAAAGTCTCCCTCTTTTTGGAAGATGATGGTTGTTCCAAAAAAAAAAGATTGTTCTTAAGTGCCTGAAAGATGATGGTTGTTATGATAATGTTGCTTCTAATATTATTATCGATTTGCTTCATATGGTGTTAAACTTTATTTCTGTATACCAGATCCCGAAGACCTAAGAGGACTCAAACTCATTCTCTAGAACTTGCTTCACTAACCTTTTTAGTTTGGTAATAGTGATGGTGATAATGATGATTGTCTTGTTTGTTATTAACATTTTTTTTTTCTCTTTGAAGTGGTGATAGTTGTTTAGGGACTTGAAAATAACTATATAGACGGAGATGCTCTTGGTGTACACAATAATAGTTTCACTATACTACCATTTTCAATTCCTTATAAATTTTGTAGTTTCATATTTCAAGTTCAAGCAACTAAACAAAGGAACAATATATATATATTAAAGAATATCCAATATGACTGGGAGATATTTTTTTTCAAGATTTTGAATTAAATGAATTAGTTATAATAAAGTGTTTTCTAATTTTTTTTAAAAAATAATTTTCATTACTCAAGAAAATCATTGGTATTGTTCACTTTGTAATGTAAGTCATTATCCTCTTTCTCATCAATTGTTTTTTGACAATTACTTTATCATGAATTTGTTATATGTACAAATACTGGTACAACCTAATCATACCATTATCATTGCAAGATTTTTTATTTAAAGACAACACAATCAATAAATACATTGGGTAATCTAACAAATTTTTTGGGGGAAATTGAAAAATAACACAATTTAACAAGGTAAACTACTAGGAGTAACAAAATTCAATAGGTTGCGTTACACCCAGTAGTACAACGAACTAATTTAAATTTCAAAATCAATCCCCCTCATTTCCACTCTATATCTATCTATTTTTCCAAAATAACTCATTCCCATTTCTCTTCTCCATGAGTCTCCATTCTTAGTGCAATATATAGATCTAAATTCCAAAACCATTATTTGCACTTATTTCTCTTTTTCTTTTTTCTCCTCACCAAAATTGCCCCTTCCCTTGCCTTTTTATATATATATTTATCTCCTTCTTTTCCTTGAACTTCATTTCACCAATAAAATCACCCCTTAATTTTATATAATTTGACTTAATTTTTATGTAATTTATTGTGATTTGGTAATTATGTAATGTTAAGGTTAGGTTTTATTTTTCTTTGTTAAGTCAAATTTAATATTAGGTATAAATCATGTTAATTAGGAATAATTTTCATCAATTAAGTTACATTACATTAATTAACTATAAATTCAGTATATTAGGATATTGATAGTTATGTTAGGGATTTTTTTTATGTTGGAGTTTAGTTTAATTTAAGTGAATTATGTACAGATGGTAATACATTCATTAAAAAATTTAATGGTACCTATGCAATAGTAGCATAGGAATTCTAATTTGTTTAAGATATTAAATTTGAAAGATCCATACATATTTACCAATTCATCTATTATAGAAGATCACCATTAACTTATTTCAAATTTTATTACTAGTATGTTTTTGTCAATTATGAATGCTAACATAGATATGAATATTGTGGTCATTCAATCAACAAAATGAGTTTAATGTCATATATTACAAGACATTGATAGCTAAAAAAGGTATTTTAAATTTGTTTTGATTATTCGAAGAGACCTTTCAAATTTTTCATAGTTTCTTATTAACAATCTAAGAAGCAAATTCTATTTTAATTATTCAATGAGATTACAAGAGGATAGATGATGACATAAAATTTTTTTGGGAGGGTTTCAAGTAATTTGAAGCTGCAATAAAAGACTTGAGGTATTTTTATCTATTGATAAATGTTGACGACACTCACTTATATGAGAAAATGCGCCAACAAGGTCTTGGCCAGGTGGTCAGAGAGAAGGTTTGTCTTCTTCCCATCCCATATTCAAGCCTTGTCAGACACTCATGTCACCCCCGCGGTACCTTACCTACTCATTGGGCTTGCAGGATGTTCAGTGAACTCGAGAATTTAGTTGTGCTGCGCGCAAGCTGACCTGGACACCCCGGTTATAAAAAAAACTTAATGAGAAAAAGATGTTGGTTAGAGTTCGTTTTGAAACAAATAATATGGTATTTCCCTTATGTTTTTCTCTAATTAAAAAAATAACTTACAACTAAACATTGTACATATATTGTACTAGTTTCCAAGCATGTATTATGTTATAGGTCAAATCATTTAAAAACAAAATTAAAAAAAAATTATCCAAGCCATAGAGAGCCACTTGATATTATTATTAAACTTAGATCAACAAGTGAATCTTGAAACTTCTTATCGAAACTCATTGCCTAGCCTAACTCTAATACTAAACCATGTGAGAGTTTCTCCAATATGACTCAGAAGTTGTTTGGCACAGCGTTTCAGCTGTCGCGCCGTATAAATTGGAATATTTTTTTATTTTTTTCATTTAAAATAAATATGTTTTGGTATTTTTAGATCAGTTTGATGTGTTGATGTCAAAAATGATTTTTTTTTTAAAAAAAATATTATTTTGATGTATTTCGACACGAAAAGCACTTTGAAAAGCTACCGCAAGCGCCCTCCCAAACAAGCATATGACTCAGAAGCTGTTTGGCACAACGTTTCAGCTGCCGTGCCGTATAAATTGGAATATTTTTTATTTTTTTCATTTAAAATAAATATTTTTTGGTATTTTTAGATCATTTTGATGTGTTGATGTCAAAAATGATTTTTTAAAAATAAATAAAAAAATATTATTTTGATGTATTTCGACACAAAAAACACTTTGAAAAGTTATCGCAAGCGCTCTTCCAAACAAGTATCTAGCTGATACGAAGGCAACTTTACAGGTGATGAAAATGTTTAAGAATAAAATTGGAAAAAAAATGTTAAAAAATGTTATGATTCAACTCCTTGCCTAGTCACAGTTTAAATTATACGTGGTGGAAATTTACATGACATGACTACCAATCATCCAGTCCTAAGGCAATCTGTTTGATTGGTAAAAAAAAAATTAGGACAAAGTTTAGAAAAAAAGAGAGGATAAAATTGACAAAATAACCTCTCGATCTGACTTTTTTCCGAGCCCAAATTTAATATTAAATTATATTTAAGTTGTCTTCATATTATTCAATTGTCTTAACATGTCCAAATACAACTCGGACAACTATTCATTATTAAATAGAAAAGAAATTTATCTATACATCGTTATTAAACTTACTAGACTATGCATATTATCAAATAAACATATTAAAATTAAGAACTCAATGATAGAGACTTGACTAAAGTTGTCTGGATTCCATCATTATTTTTCACACCATTTTGTGAGTAAGTTCAACATTGGGTTCGAAGATCGGACTCGAAAAACCTTGAACGACATATGTCATGAAACATTAAAATATAAACTTGATATTTTGTATATTTCTATGATTGAGAAAGATAAATGAATAAAAAATAAATAAACTTGAAATGAAAGAAAGATGAGAACTTCCATGTAATGATGACCATTGTTATGACAATATGACTTCAAATTTATTATAAGTTTTTAATAATGTCTTGAATGATACCTTTGTTATTCTTGATACTGCTCCAATCTAGTTAATCTTTTATAGTTCAATTAAATGTTTTTAAAGGGATAAGATTTTATATATCATACTATATGATGATATCTACAAGTAATTTATAAAATCACAATAGCTTTAAGTAGATCAAGAGCACATATGACATATCATTTGAAATTGGATATTTCTATGTTAACAATCATGTTTCATAGGTTGTTAGCATTTATGATATCATTAGAGTTGTTGCATTTATCTATTTAATTCTTCTATCTCGATGTTGCTCATGATCTTAATGATTGCGAGTTACCCACCATAATGATTACATCGCCCATCCATTATTGCTAAGTTTTGATATTAAAATGGCATGAAACCAATAACGATTTAAAAGAGAAAACATAAATGAACTCTTAAGGATAATTGATTTCCCACTCAAAAGAATCCACTAAAGAGATAATAAAATATAATTTGGGAAGAATAATTATTCATTATGATATTTTTTTTATATTTATTTTTAGATGTCTTTCTCCCATAATAATAATAATAATAATAAAAGAAGTATTTTTAGACAACTCACCATCTATGTTTAACTCATATACATATGAAGCTCATTCATTTCATAGATTAAAAGACTTTACATGAAATAGATAAGATAAATACATAAAGAGTACTCTAGAACTAAACTTACGATGAATTATGAATCTTTTTAACATTTAAGTCCAACTTCGGTGTCATCAATTATATTGTTCAACATGCTTTGATATGTCACTGCAATTTGCTGTAAATTATAAGAATAAATGATGTTTTTTAATAATTTAAATTTGTCCATGTGATTATCATTATGCATAATAATGATTGAATAACAGGGAGCAATCCTTATTCGTACTAATTATTATTAGTTTAGTAGAAGACCTAGTTCAATATTACTGCTTATATTTTTATAATACTATTAAATTTAATATAATTGATGACTTGTTATCAAATTTCTCTTGCTCTTCCAACACTCTACCATGGTTTCAGCATTTATTTATTACAGAAACGGCCCGCCAAGCATGCATGTATCACAGGTCACCATTCTTGTTTGAGCTAATCATGTTGAATTAGGTCAAAAAAAGAGACGAGGAAATGGTTGGCGGCTGAATCGTAGTATTCACTTGGTTTTGTTTTGGTTTAGGAAGCCGTATAGATGAGCTCTAGAGGCTTTGTTCTCATCCACTCTCGCAGCCGCAGGTCCATATAGTTTATACTTTCTTAGACACCAAACTGCATTTAATATCCAATAAATTAACATCAGAAGTTGTTTTTTTCTTGAACTGTGGATGCTCACAGGGTCCCAAACAGCCCAGCTCAAGCTAGCAACATTGGTTTCACCTGGTTTTTGAAAATATTTTATCCATGAACCACCACAGTCGCGGTCTTATAACTCCCGGCCAGTAGTAGAATTCTAAAACCAGGGTCTAGCCAAGGCTCGCTTTCAATGAATGCAAAACAACAAGTATATATAGTGATAGCTCAATCCCACCATGGAGTTCAAACCCAAAGCAAACACTTCAATCTCCCTCTTGTTCTTCGCCGCCATTCTTAGTCATGTCTCCATTGTTAACTCCTGCTGGAAAATGGTTGGGATTTGTTACTGCAATATGGGTGCAGGCAATCAGTGGTAACAATTACACGTTTTCCAACTACTCTGATGCTTTAAAATCAATCATGGCTCTTACTCAGCTGGAGCTCAATACTCTATCTGTTGCTAAAGATGCTGGGAAGGCCTTTGGTCTTTTGTCTGGCATTGCTTCAGATCGTTTGTCAACTTCTGTAATTCTCCTTATTGGATCATTTGAAGGACTCATAGGATATGGAGTTCAATGGCTTGTCGTTAGCCAACGTATCCATCCTCTTCCCTACTGGCAGGTATTCAAAGCATTTACCATATATTGTTCAGTCATTGAATCCTCTAGTAAGTTAAGTTGTTTTGAACCAAATTAATCTTCTCGAGTAGGTGAGCTTCATCACCAAATTAACTAATGTTTGTTTTCTGCTACAGATGTGTATATTTTTGTGCTTGGGAGGGAACAGCACAACATGGATGAACACGGCAGTTCTTGTAACTTGCATGCGGAACTTTCCGAAAAATCGCGGCCCAGTCTCTGGAATCTTGAAGGGTTATGTAGGACTCAGCACAGCGATATTTACTGATATTTGCACAGCTCTTTTCTCCTCCAATCCTTCTGCATTTCTCCTAATTCTTGCTATTGTTCCTGCTGTCATTTGCCTTGCTGCTATTATTTTCCTCCGCGAAACTACACCTGCTGCTAGTACTATAGAGGAGAAGGAAGAAGCCAGATTTTTCAACATCTTTAATGTCATTGCCATTGTAGCAGCTGTCTATCTCTTGGCATTTGACATCACTGGAAATCATGGTCATGTTGTCTCCCATGTATTTGTTGCAGGACTAATGCTCCTTCTAGCAACACCATTATTTGTTCCTTTATATTCGGTTCTGCTGAAACTCAAGTCCAATTCGGATATTGAGCAGCAGATTAACAAGCCATTGCTTGTTGGCCCAGAGGATTCACCAGCAAAGCCACAGAATCCAGATCCAGTAACAGCAGTCAGTACTATAGTGGAGAATGCTGGAATCAAGCAACAACCAATGATTGGGGAGGATCACACAATTATCGAAATGATGCGGACATTTGATTTCTGGATTTTGTTCCTATCATTCCTCTGTGGTGTGGGTACTGGAATGTGTGTAATGAACAACATGGGGCAGATGGGCCTGGCTCTAGGATACGTTGATGTATCCATTTTTGTTTCTCTCACCAGCATTTGGGGATTTTTCGGACGTATTATTTCCGGTCTGGTATCAGAACAGTTGCTCTGGTACGTTTTTCACTCTCTGTTTCAGTTTCTGAACTCCTCTCACTTCGAACTTGACAATTCAGCTTCTGATATTTCACATCCATTACGTTATTTGCAGGAAATTTGGGACACCAAGACCTCTATGGAATGCAGCTTCTCAAGTCCTAATGACTCTAGGATTTGTCATCATGGCATTGGCCTTGCCCGGATCACTATATATTGGTTCAATCTTTGTTGGAATATGCTATGGAGTTCGCCTGACAATAACTGTAGCAGTAGCCTCAGAACTTTTTGGTCTCAAATATTATGGCTTGTTATACAACATTCTCATTCTTAATCTTCCACTGGGTTCCTTCCTCTTCTCTGGTCTGCTTGCTGGTTATCTCTACGATGCTGAAGCCGCTAGAAGCCCTGCTGGTGGCGGCAATACCTGTGTTGGTCCTCACTGCTATTTCCTGGTCTTCCTGATAATGGCTCTTGCCAGTGTTGTTGGGTTTGGGTTAGATGTGCTCCTAGCAATTAGAACAAAGAAGGTATACTCCAAGATTTACACAGACAAGAAATTTAGTCCATCTTCAACAGTTGCTTAGGGATTGTTTACCTATCAAAGATTTAGTCACCTCAAATTAAAATTGTTGAACAAACTTCATTTTTTAAATGTCTAGCTTGTAAAATTTGTGGCTGCTTGTTGTAGTTCTCATAGCACGTTTCTTGGAGTAAAACATTTGGTTTTTGTATCAGGCGGTGTCTCTATTCAGCAGTGAAAACTTTTATTTATATTTTTTCTTATTTCAAATTAATTTGTTTTTATATATATATTTTTAGACTGATTTAATGTACAGATATTAAAAATAATGTTTTAAAAAAATATATATTATGTTATCACATTTCAAACTTTCCAATTTCAAACCTAACATTGTAAAAAGGCTTTGATTTGCATGTACAGGTGAAAATGTGGCTTTCATATTTTCATAGGACTTTAACAATAAACTATTTCTTGTTTGAAAAAATTACAAAAACTTAATCCATTTTAATTAAGGATTTTATATCGGTTTTTGCATCCATGATAGCAATACCGTGGTTTATGACATGTTTTCGTAATATGTTTAGTTTTTGTCGCTTGTATGTTAATTTGGAACAATCTCGAAAATCAATTATTTTGCAGATAATCAATCACCCTGTGCTATCAAGCGCATTTCTAGAAAAACCCATCTAGGATTTAACTTGATACCAGGCCAAGTAGTTGAAGACCAAGTCAATGGAGAATTAGACTTTATAGGTGTTTGGATTTGCCTCGCTTTGTCTGTTGATGCAAGTCCCAAACTTTCGGTAAGTAAGTTTATGTTGCCTTTTGTTTAAGGCATTTTATCAAACATGTAGTGTTATTTATGAATTTGAATTGAAATCTGCTTTGGGTTTTCGTTGTTGATTCATGCGTGTGGGATTTTTTCAGGAAAATACTAGATAATGGTGCTGATCTGAGTGAGTTTGAGGTTTCTAATAGATACAATGTTGATAACTCTGGCTCAGCGTGTAAGTTCTGCTTGTAATTCTTGATTTTGTTATAGCAAGCTGTTGTTTTATCTTGTTCTAAGAAAAAAAGAGAGTATAAAATGCAAGTGGGTACTCAAAAAAGATTATATTTTGATGAACATTTTGTAAATCTCTTGTCAGCAGATAGATAGCACTTTTTCTTACTATTCCTTTGTTATTGGTATCTTATTTGCGAAGTTCATCATTTATTCAGCTTTTGCAATAATGTTGATTTTAAGATAACTTTATCATTTATACAGATTCTGGAAGAAAATTTTGAGAGCACATGGTTATGTGGTTACATTTGATTTCATAATGGCAATTGATATGCACCACAATTGTTAGTTGTTTAACATGGTGTTGGATTGGTGGGAAGACTGAAACTTGAATACTTAAATCGCATGAGCATCTTATTTGCATCTTTGTTACTCTCACTATAAAGGTGTTGTTATACGGGTCAGTGGCCATCTGAAGATGTCCTTTCATATTTTTGCTTGTCACGTGCAGACATGTTCAGATTTGTGAATGATGCTGACTCCGTGCTTTTGGTGATTCTGTTCACTGTTCAAAAAAACTAGTTGTAATTCTCTTTATATTGATTGCTTCTTGCATTATTTTGAACTCTTCAATGTATCTGTTCTGCTGTTTTGATTTGTGCTCGCTCGTTTTCAGGTCTGAAAGAGTTATTTCTTTGATTAGGATATATGGCGTAGCTGGATTATTTTTTGCAGCTACAACTGAGGTATTGAAAGTTATAATCTCAGATGGAAATCCAGTAGTTGTAGATTTTATCCTTTTGTTTTGCTAATTCTAGTTTTTAAATATGTCCATCAATTTATGATTATCAGTTGCATTTAAAAAGTTGAACGAAGGTAATCGGTAATCTATTATCAGCATCTGCCAAAAAAATAAGGACTTTCGAACTTTGAAATGCTGACTATTGCAGGTAACAACTGCAGTCCACAACATGCAAAATTTGGATAACTTGGTCAGACAAGTGTTTCTGGAGACCCTTTTCATTCATTATCATGAGAGCTGGGAGTGTGATTCAGAGTTTTCTGGTGCCCAGACTACTGCTCTGATAGCTAGGATAACTTGGTAAGATATGACGTGAGAAGTTTAGATGGTTGAATTTTTTTCTAAACCCATGGCAGTGGTGTGCTATTGTCTGATTGGGGTTATTCATTGAATAAGAGTCATAAGAAGATTTCATGTCTGTAGCATATTGAAAAAATAACATGTCAATTGGAAGCATGTACATGGACTGTGGAATTGAGTCTGTTTGCATTATCTTCTGAGAATTTCAAGGTGCCCTTGATTCAAATATACTTGTTTAGATTTCAGTTAATGTTAAGCTCAAAGTTTCTCAAATTGTCAGTGATGAGCCTGGAATTGGTTTCAAGGCCTGCTGCTATAGTAATGAGAATATGAATCACTACAGCCCAGGATAGCCCTTGCTTGCATCTTATTTATGATTTGAAGTCATTCTAAACATTTAGTTTCTGTCATCGAGATTCAAGATTTCTTCCATTGCGTTGTATTTCTCATTTATGAAAGGAAAAGTTATTTTGAAGAGATAACAGTAGTGATTTTGAATAAAGTTTAAATATGTTTCTTTTTGGTGTGTCGATTAGAGATATAAGGATGCATAAGTCATCACATAGCCATATCATAGGCTTATTAACTCTTTGGTTGTGCTGGCCATTAGCTTTGCCAATAGGAGTATCAGTTTGGAACTAAATTTTAGTTGGTTTACTGGGTTATGATTCAAAAAAATTTATATTCACTCTGAGTATGAGCGTTGCAATGCTCCACTTTCTCTTTCTCTTTTTATGTTCTTTAACATCCAGACATTCAGCATAGCATAGATGCCAATTCCACAGCATTTGGCAATGCAAATTTGAAGACTTTGACTTGCATTGGGATGAGGAAGTAACTTATAATATCTCCAACACTTTTGATGTTAGCTTCCCGTGACTGGTAAGTTCTGTTTCTGTTAACTTTCTGTGTCAATAATTTGTGCTGCATGGCTTACCTTCCCTTTTTTTTTTAAGTCAAGAATCACTAAATATCTTATACTCAATGGCCACCAAATTTGTTGCAACTGTAATATATTCTTGGATACATTTCTACCTTGACAAAACTAGAGTGGTAGTCCTAATTTATCCATATTGTGTCAACACCTCAATTCACATCCTTTTATCCACCTCACCATTGTCTTTTTCTTCCCCAGAAACAAAGTTTAAATCAAATGCCTGATGCAACCTGATGAGGAATTCTCATGTCATTGACAATTTGTTATCAGCATGAGGCTGTCTAGACTCACAAGTTTTCTTCACTAGTTGGCCAAAGGTGTCTGCAACCATTTCTAAATGCACTGATACTAATAAATGGCTAGCACAAACTGATGTGTTTTCTCCGTTTCTTGCTAAACTCGTCTTCTTCTGTACTCAGTAAATGGATGTGCCAAATCACCTTTTTGTCATGAGTTCCACAATGCCCTTGCTTGTACCGTCTCTTGTTAAGAAATGCTGGGCCTTTGAAAGCAATGTTCTTTAGCCCTAAAAGAGGAGATACATTGGACAAATTCCTAGAGAGAAAGTTGAAGAAAATGGGCTAAATTTCTCTATAATAGAGAACTAGGACTGAAGTTTGGAAGTGTCATCAAGGTGTTGTGGTTGGTTAGGATTCCTAGCCCAGCTATGAAAGCTTCACTGCTACCCTTGATTTGTTAGAATACATTATATGTTATATATACTTTAGATAATCGGATGCTAAATTCATATAGTAGTGGAAATTTAGATTATAAATACCTCTAGTCATTTTTGCGCAAGTTCCGGAAATGAATTCTTAATACAGCAGCAGCAACACAACTTCAAAATAATAGAAATTTTTTTTCCAAGAGAAACCTTCTAATCCATGTCTACTGGTAGTCATAAATGAAATATACATGCTATTATTTATAGATAGATCAGGAACCCCTCTCATTAATTAATTAGCTAATTTTCTCCTCCTATTAAGGAGAAAATTAGTCAATTGATCCCCATAATCTATCTTTATGATCATGAGTTTGAATAAACAAGAATAAGGGTGTGTCATGAGAGGCATAATGGTAATTTCAAACATTATGAACTCTCGCTGCCTTTTATTCTTTGTTCGTAACTAGTATTTTTAGATTAGGGTGCCTCTCAATTTATCCATGTCATGCAGCAATTACCATACCGGGGACTTTTTTTGCTTGCTGGATGCAGTAATATATACCCTCCTCCTATAGTGGTGGGTCCGAAGTCCCTTATATTGTGTTATCCTAGGCACTAAATTGTGGAGGTCTGACAGGTTGATGATTCGCTAACAGGAAAGGAAAGCATGGAGATGCTGTTTCTAAATATTATTATTATTAATAATAATACTTTGGCTTGACCTAGAGATGCTGTTTTTAATTGGTTTTAGTTGCTTTACCAAAAAAAAAAATTGGTTTTAGTTGCTTATGATTTCCTTTTTGAACTTTCTTCTGATATAGGTGAGCGCATGAAGCTTTTGACAAAAGATTCCTTATCTTCATTCGGGCATCAGCATTACTTTGACAGGATTTAGGTATGGCCGTCCTTGACTAAACAAAGACCATGTGCTTAAAGGAAAATCACAAACAATGCAAAATCATGCTCTGTGGATCAAAAAAACTAACGTTAAATGGAGGAATGGAACTTCAGACTGTTTAATGTTGTGGAACATACTGTGTAACGAGACTTGAAGCTTTTCAGATCTTCAACTGCTTTCTTGATATCTTTTTTTCATATCTGCACGAAGCTTTTCTCGTTTTTCATTCTCTCTATCCCCCCCACCCTGAAAACCATTATTCTTCTGGACCTGTGTTCTGCGTTTACGAGTTTGGTATCGTTATAATCCTTGTATAGCTTGCATTCCTACTATTTCTCCATGTCTTTTTTAGACTGCAGGCTGGGGATCATTTGGTAATGAGCTTTACATCCTCTCTTATCTTCAGGAAAAAATAAAGTTAGATACGACGGCATGGTGGCTTCACCACACAAGTTGGTTAAGCATCGCATCTGATGTTCTCTGAACGCCACTCTACAATGGCCTGTGGGCGGCAATTTGGATCCTACTTCTATTGGCTTCTTCTTCAGCTCTTACTTCTTTCCCTCCTAATTACAGATTCTGGGTTATAGGAACCTAAATCCAGTAAATCATGATAGTAATGGGTGTTGGATCATTAATCCAACGTTGAGCTTATATGAAAATAATTATGTGTTTGTGGATTGTCAAATAAAATAAAACCTAATTAAAATGATCTGTTAAGTATTTTAGGCAATTGAGTTTTGATGTATCTAATAGAGTGTGGACCTTTAATGTGTAGAGATTACGGGGTTATTTCTATTTTAGTGATGGGCTAAAATATAAATACAACAAAGACACTTGGTTGCTTATAAATATGGGGTCATGGTCCCCAGATTACAAGTTCAACATTTTTCAATCTAACACCTATTATTAGAGAGAAAGCTAAGGTTAAGGTTGAGAGATCAAAGGGCTCTCAAAAGGCAGAACTTGTTAATCTGGAAGACCATCCGTACGACTTCCGGATATGGATTCAGGTACGCTTCCGTTTTATAGTTTATGCTTTACATTTATTCTTGATAGTTCAACATGAACACAATTTCTGTATATTATGAAATTGAAAGATTCAACAAGTGGTATCAGAGCCACTTCATGTTGAATTATTGAAAAAACATGCAGTAGTTGAAGTTAATCGATATATATATATATATATATATATATATATATATATATATATATATATATCCCTGTATACATTTGGCACAACAATTGATTAATACTAATAAACTAATTTTAAATGCTTGCACCATTATTGTGCACTAACTCATCCTTAAGCACTAACTAATTTTAAATGTTTGCACCATTATTGCCTTTATATCTTCTTCTTCTTCATCGAAGGCTGCCAATTTGATTCATTTGCCAGCGCTGGCTTTGTCAGAAAGTCAGCGCTGGTTTAAAACCTTGCTTCACTAGCTTTATGATTTTTTCTTTATTGGCCTTCACCAGCGTTGGTTTCTTCACTTTCATTGGCAGCCCGTAGGTTGCCAGTTTAATTTTCATTCTCCTTCACTGGCAACCTACGGGCTGCCAGTTCTCATCACCATCACTGGCTGCAAGCCAGCGCTGGTTATATATATATATACCTACTAGTATATATGCTATATATATCATATATAAGACCTTTACTTGGCGACTGTAGAGTTGCCGGTATTATTCATTTGCAAGTAAGACTTCACTGGCAGCCAACGGGCTGCCAGTGAAGCAAAGTTTATATATATAAAAACTTTTATGCAAATGAATAAAGCGCGACCTACAGTGCCGTAAGGATCTATATATATATATATATAACGGAGCTGATCGAAGTAGTGATAGCTAGCGGCGTAGTCCGATAAAGTTGTATATATATATATATATATATATATATATATATATAATCAGCTACGGCGTGGTAGTGATAGCGGCGACTGAGATGCGGTGAAAGAAAATAACGGCGACTACAAGTTGCGATGAAGAAATCGGTGATGGTCAATAAAAAAATCCAAAGCGATGCAGTTTTAAACGTGACTTTCTGACAAAGCCAGCGCTGACAAATGAATCAAACTGGCAGCCTTCGGGTTGCCAGTGATGAAGAAGAAGAAGATATAAAGGCAATAATGGTGCAAGCATTTAAAATTAGTTAGTGCTCAAGGATGAGTTAGTGCACAATAATGGTACAAGCATTTAAAATTAGTTTATTAGTATCAATCCATTGTTATGCCAAATGTATACAGGGATATATATATATATATATATATATATATATATATATATATATATATATATATATATATATATATATATATATATATTAATTATGGTCTTTGAGCTTTAGATCCATATAAAATATTTTAAATTATGGGCTTCAGCCCGTAAAAAATTTTAGCCCATAATAAATATGTATCCAGCAGGCTAGTTTAGGATCCGAGTTGGCTCAACCCGGTCCAGCCGTAAGGTCAAAGTCAATAGTTGACTTTGTAAGTCAAAGTCAACATTTGACTTTTTTTTAAAAAATCAGTGCAAATTTATTTTTCAAATATTGATATGGTGATATATATATTTTACAATGAATTAATTAAAATAACATGTCATCAAAGTGACCTCTTTTGTGGAGATTAATTTCATTTTGAAATATAAATGGTTATGTGTATGCGATTTATGTTCTTATTGATCGGACCAAAGGAAGGTCAATATTTAAGGTAAATGCATATGCACATGTAGTAATTAACATGTGATGATTATTTGGTTTTACATGTGACTAATTAATCGACCCAAATGCTGATTTATTTTTGACATGTTCTTATTATCAATTTTTGATTACTACATTAAGATATCACTTACAAATTAATCTTTTATCCAAAGATAAAATATTAATGGAGTGCTCGATATCTTAAGATGAGTTTTACCTTTATTTGAATTATTTTTTGCTTTTAAGATAAGTTTTGTTTATGAGCATGTTTCAATTGTTGTTCTTTTTTTTCAGCGATTAATCCTGCTAATATAACTGTCAGTATCAACTCAATTCCTATGCTTAATGGCTCTAACTTCAAGTCTTGGAAAGACAATCTTTTTATTGTTCTTGGAGTTATGGATCTTGACCTTGTGTTAAGGACTGATTCTCCCTTACCACTTACGGATGAGAGTACCTCTGATGAAAAGAGAGATATGGAAAGGTGGGAGAAATCAAATTGCATGTGTATGATGATAATGAAGAGAGTCATTCCAGAAGCATTCAGGGGCACAATGTAATCACTACAGCTAAGGAATTCTTTGCCAATATTGAAAAGAGATTCGTCAAGAATGAAAAGGTTGAAATCGGTACACTCTTGACAAGTCTCATTTCAATGAAGTATAAAGGCAAAGACAATGTAAGGGAGTACATTTTGAAGATGTCGCATCTTGCTTCCAAGCTCAAAGCACTTCAGCTTGAACTCTCTGAGGACTTGCTAGTGCATCTGGTTTTAATATCTCTTCCTGCACAATTTAACCAGTTTAAGGTGAGCTACAATTATCAGAACTGAATGAGCTCATTTCACACTGTATTCAGGAAGAGGAAAGGCTTAAGCAAGATAGGACAGAAAGTGCTTACTTAGCCACTGCCTTTAAAGATAAGGGAAGGAAAAGAAAGAATGTTAAGAAAGTTGTAGGTACAGTACCTTAAAAGAAACAATTAACGAAATCAAATGATTCGATCAGTACTGGTTGTTTCTTTTGTGGTGCCGAAGGGCATAAAAAGGAGCAATGCACCAACTATCACGCTTGGCGTGCTAAGAAGGTATGCTTCTTGCTTTGGTTTGTTCTGAAGTTAATTTAACTTTAGTACCTAGACACACGTGGTGGTTAGATTCTGGTGCAACAACTCACATCAGTGTGTCTATGTAGGGTTGCCTGAGTTGCCGAAAGCCAAATGATGTTGAAAGATATATCTATGTAGGCGATGGCAAGACGGTTGAAGTTGCGACAATTGGAACATTTAGATTATTGTTAAAGACCGGATTTTATTTGAATCTTAATGAAACTTTTGTTGTACCGCCTTTTAGACGGAATTTGATTTCTATCTCTGCTTTGGACAAATCTGGTTATTCTTGTTCATTCGGAAATGGAAAATTTAGTTTGTTTTATGATTCCAAATTATCTAGTTCAGGTTCTTTATCTGGTTGTGATAATCTATATTTGATTGATACAATTGCTTCATTTAATGAATCCCTGCAATTAAGTACACGAGGTACCAAGAGAAAATTAACTACCGAGAATTCAGGTATATTATGACACAAACGATTAGGTCATATCTTTAAAAAGAGAATAGAGAGACGTGTCAGATGAAATTCTCGATCCCTTAGATTTTACAAATTTTGATATTTGTGTTAATTGTATTAAGGGAAAACAAACCAATACAAGGAGATTTGTAGCCAACAAGACTATAGACATCTTAGAACTAATACATACAGATATTTATGGGTCATTTCCTACGGTCGCTTGGAATGGTCAACAATATTTTATAACGTTCATAGATGATTTTTCCAAATATGGCTATGTATATCTCATAAGTGAAAAATCACAATCACTGAATGTGTTCAAAAGTTATAAAGCTGAAGTTGAAAATCAACTCAGTAAAAAGATCAAAAGCGTCAGATCTTACCGTGGTGGTGAGTATTATTGTAGATATGACGGTTCAGGAGAACAACGTCCAGGACCATTCGCTAAATTCCTAGATGAATGCGGTATCGTCCCATAGTACACTATGTCGGGTTCGCCCACTATGAATGATGTTGCTGAAAGACAAAACAGAACGCTTAAGCACATGGTAAGGAGTATGATTAGTCATTCCACCTTACCAGAATCGCTCTAGGGAGAAGCACTTAAGACCGCAATGTAAGACCTCAAGCACTACCAACTCTTCTAAAACCAATTGGTGGTAGAAGAGGCACATTCCTTAGCTTTATAGTGCATTTAGCACACGAGCGCCTACGACATTCGATTGTGACTTGGCTCACACGACCTCCACCACGGACAATTGATGCACACATGGCCAACAATCTCCCCTCAACAATTGCTCCTGCTGGGAATCGAACTCGTGACCAAGGCTCTGATACCACTTGTAGGATCTCAGGCGCTATCAACTCTTCTAAAACCAATTGGTGGTAGAAGAGGCGCATTCCTTAGCCTTATAGTGCATTCAACACACGAACGCCTACGACATTCGATTGTGACTTGGCCCACATAGTCTCCGCCACAGGACAATCGATGCATACATGGCCAACAATCTCCCTCGAGCAATTGCTCTCGCTGGGAATCGAACTCGTGACCAAGGCTCGATACCACTTGTAGGACCTCAGGCGCTACCAACTCTTCTAAGACCAATTGGTGGTAGAAGAGACGCATACCCTAGCATTATTGTGCATTCAAGCACACGAGCACCTACAACATTCGATTGTGACTTGGCCCACACGACCTCGCTACGGGACAATTGATGCACACATGGCCAACATGCAAGATATATCTTTAATCGAGCACCCACTAAAGCAACTACCAAAACCCCTTATGAGCTTTGGACAGGTAAGAAACCTAGTCTAAAACATTTGCATGTTTGGGGATGTCCAGCTGAGGCAAGGCCTTGTAGGCCTAATGAAAAGAAACCGGACTCTAGGACGGTAAGTTGTTATTTTATTGGATACTCGGAAAGATCCAAGGGGTATAAATTTTATGATCCCACAGCTAGGTCGATTTTCGAGACGGGAAATGCCTGATTCTTTGAGGATGTCGAGTTTGCGAAAGGTGATAAAGATAAAAACTTTGTCTTTGAAGAGAAATATATTAATATTCCCACAGGTGTCATTAGCATTGGTCAAGATTCTAATTTTGACCATGTTGAAGACACAACGAATCAAGACAATGTTGAAGCACCTCCTATTCAAGAAATTGTTCCAAAAGAACAACCTCGAGCACCTCTAGAATCTATGCCATTGAGAAGATCCACTAGAGAGAAGAGAAGTGCAATATCAGACGATTATATTGTATTTCTCCAAGAACATGAGGTAGATATTGGAGTGATGGAAGATGATCCTATCAACTTCCATCAAGCCATTGAAAGTTCTAACTCTCAAAAGTGGATTTATGCCATGAATGAGGAGATTAAGTCAATGAGAGACAACAACGTGTGGGATCTTGTCCCATTACTTGAAGGTGTGAAACCCATTGGTTGCAAATGGATATTTAAGACCAAAAGGGATTCAAAAGGTGATGTGGAGAAGTAAAAGGCACGTCTTGTTGCAAAGGGATTTACACAGAAAGAAGGTATCGATTATAAAGAGACTTTTTTTTTCGGTATCTTCGAAAGACTCTTTCAGGATTATAATGGCATTGGTGGCACATTTCAATCTTGAGTTACATCAGATGGATGTGAAGACAACATTTCTCAATGGTAACATTGATGAGACGATTTATATGTTGCAACCAAAAAACTGTCTGGAGACCCAAAAAATATGGTTTGCAAACTTAAGAAATTCATCTATGGACTCAAACAAGCATCTCGACAATGGTATTTCAAGTTTCATCAAGTGATCATCTCATTTGGTTTTGAGATGAATTTGGTCGATGATTGTATATACCATAAGTTCTGTGGGAGTAAATATATTTTTCTGGTTTTGTATGTCGATGACATCTTGCTTGCCAGCAGCGATATAGGCTTATTGCACAAAACCAATAAATTTCTAGCTAAGAATTTTGAGATGAAAGATCTTGGTGAAGCCTCTTTTGTATTAGGTATTCAGATACATCGAGATCGCTCTCGAGGTATTCTTGGATTATCACAAAAGAGCTATATCGAAAAAGTTCTTAAGAGATATAGCATGCAAGACTGTAAACCAAGAGATACCCTTGTGGCTAAGGGAGACAAATTTAGTCTCAATCAGTGCCCTAAGAATGATTTTGAGAAAAAGGGAAATACAGAAGATTCCTTATGCTTCAGTAGTAGGGAGTCTAATGTATGCTCAAGTTTGTATGCGTCCGGATATTGCGTACAGTACTGGGCTGCTGGGTAGATTTTTAAGCAATCCAGGAATAGACAATTGGAAAGCAGCTAAACGGGTCTTAGGTACTTACAGAGAACAAAAGACTACATGCTCACATATCGAAGTTTAGCTAATCTGGAGATCATTGGGTATAGCGACTCCGATTTTGTTGGATGCCAAGATACCATGAAATCTACATCAGGGTATACATGCTAGTTGGAGGTGTTGTTTCCTGGAAGAGTGCTAAACAGTCACTTATAGCCTCTTCCATGATGGCAGCTGAGTTCATAGCATGTTATGAGGCATCCAATCATGGAGTATGGCTGCGGAATTTTGTCACGGGGCTGCGTATAGTGGACGATATTGAAAGACCACTAAAATTATTTTGTGACAATAAGTCGGCAGTTTTATATTTTAATAACAATAGGAGTTCATCGAAGTCAAAACACATCGACATCAAGTTCCTAGTTGTTAAAGAAAGAGTTCAGAGTGGACAGTTGTCTATAGAGCATATTGGTACAAACTCCATGGTTGCAGATCCGCTTACTAAGGGATTGCCACCCAAAATGTTTCATGAGCATATTGCTCGTATGGGTGTTTTGGCAATTGATATTATTCAGTTTTAAAGGGAGTTTGTAATTTTACATGCTTATGTAATATAGACAAATTTTCAGTTTATGGATATTTATGAGGTTATTTTCTGTAGAAATAAAGTCTTTGGTTTAATTTACACTCTGATTTTAGTATGGTTTGATCTCACTAAGGTTTAAGGGTGGACCAGTTGGAAATAGGCATGTTAAGATCATATTGCATGAAATTTCCATGCTACACATCCACATCATGATCCATGTCATTTGGCATACGTGACCTTTGATAGGTTGAGTTACGAAAATTGTAACGAAAACCGTTTAGATCTTATGTTGGTATGATTACTGGACCGGATTGGTTATAGATACATCTGTTAACAACAGCAAAGATTGAGCTCATTTGGTTATTTTTGCAAAACATAATTATAAGGTTATACATATAGTCCAAGTGGAAGATTGTTGGATCATTAATCCAACGTTGAGCTTATATGAAAATAATTATGTGTTTGTGGACTGTCAAATAAGGTAAATCCTAATTAAAATGATTTGTTAAGTATTTTAGGCAATTGAGTTTTGATGTATCTAATAGGGTGTAGACCTTTAATGTGTAGAGATTACGGGGTTATTTCTATTTTAGTGATGAGCTAAAATATAAATACCACAAAGACACTTGGTTGCCTATAAATATGGGGTCATTGTCCCCAAATTATAAATTCAACATTTTTCACTCTAACATCCATTATTAGAGAGAAAGCTAAGGTTAAGGTTGAGAGATCAAAGGGCTCTCAAAAGACAGAACTTGTTAATCTGGAAGACCATCCGTACGACTTCCTGATATGGATTCAGGTACGCTTCCGTTTTATAGTTTATGTTTTACATTTGTTCTTGATAGTTCAACATGAACACAATTTCTGTATATTATGAAATTGAAAGATTCAACAATGGGACATCAAAAACACTTCCATTTACTATTTACAGTAGGTTTTTTCTTTTTTTTTTTAGGGTCGGCTGTAGGTTTCTCACTTCAAGATTTCTATTATTTCTTGAAAGAAGGCAATGAGCAGCAGATCCCGCCCAAGCCCTAAAATGACGATTTATCACCAAGTCATAGTCATCTCGGATTGCAACTATCTATATTCAAACATCATTCAAGAATATGGATGGTGATGAACGCCGATAGATTAGGTCTTAATTATATTTATATCTTAATTATTAAGTGTTATATATATAATATATGTTAATATTGACATGTGTATATTATATTAGACTTAATAAATATGTAATAAAGTAGCAACTAAAACAAACATTTAAACCAGGCATACGAGGTAACATACACACACACACACACACACACATATATATACATATATATATATATATATATATACACACATATGTATATTAGTTTTTTTGTTTTTTTGTTTTGTTTTGGTGACTTTTTTTTATAGCCCCCCAGATTCTTTTTTAAATAAATAAATAAATGTCCATTAACTGTGTTATTTCACTATTAGATTATTTTATCAAATTATGCTCACTGTTGAGACGCCACCACAGGTTGACAGGTTCCTAAAATATCTCATCCCTGAAGGGATATTTACATTTTTTTTTGTAACTTCCATTTTTCTTTTCCCTAAGTCGATTTGACCGTTTTAAATATTTAGATAAAAATTATTTTGTTTGCAACTAAAACTGATTTTTAAATTATTTTATCAGACTAATTTTAAAAATAAAATATTATTTTAATATCTTTTAATACATCTTTGATACCATCGTCAAAACAGTAACCTATTGAGTTCATTTATTTGGTTTATGATTCATTTTGCTTTTCTACTTTTTATTCACTTTTACACCATCCTCTTTCCAATCGGGCCTCAGACAAGTCTTGTACATAAATTAATGTTATTCCACGAAGTTTATTTCTTAAAAAAAATTAAAATAATTTGACGAGAAACGAACTTATTATCTTAACCAAAAAATAAAACAACCTAAATAAAGAAAAAGAAGAAACCTCACTCCTTTTTTCAATCGCAAACAAAGTGCCAGGCATGGGATTCCCGCACCAGAGGCTGTCCTTTTTGTCCACAGCCTCAACCCTCAAAGTCTCTTTCTTTCTTTCTTTCACTTTCGTGTATTATTATTATTATTATTATTATTATTATTATTATTATTGGCATTCGTTTGAGGTTACGTGGCAATAGAAACGGCAAGACAAAAAGGGTCCCAGAACGATTAAAAAAAATAAAATTCTAATTCTGAAATATCACTGATATGCTTGGCGGTAGATATTCTGCAACTAATACTGGTGTTTAACATTAAATATGCTGAATTTGGAAGATGGGTGGGTTACAATCTGGATTTCGTCAGCTTTCCCCATCGGTCTCCATGTTACTGATTCTCAGCTGAATCATGAGAGACAAGTAGTGGTGGCTACAAGTGAAGGTTGGAAAGAATGAGAGATGTGGCCAGAGCTGATGCAAATCGGAGGAGCAAGGAATGGTGGGTTTGGGTTCTTGTTGACTCTCCGATTGCCAGACTTGCCAGCCATGAACTCTGTAATTCAGCTTCCCGTGCTGAGGATCCGGAGTCCGTACCTCCTGCCTCTGTCGCTGTTCCTGGCCCATCATCAATGGCTGTTCCCCCCATTGCTTTTGGTGACGAATCACTTGAAGACTTTACACTGCAACAGCACGAATATATTCCAAATTAATCAAAAAGTCATATCCAATCATGAACATAAATTCATTAAAAATACTCAAAGCAGTCGCTTTCTGTTCATATTCACCGAGCAAACTCGCATAAACAGATAAGAATAGTGAAGGATTATCCAGATAATTTTAATAATTCCCCAACAGCAGATAATAATGATTATACCTATGGAAACTGGGGCAGAATGTGATGGTGTAATCTGCGCCTGTACATGTAAAAGTGCTAGTCGCGTCATCGTAGGCGTAACTATACGACTTCGGGCAGGCACTCTTGAACACTTGAGAGTACATGGAAGGCTTGCAAGATGCTGGGGAGTTATACTCGCCGCTGCAGCAGTACTCAGGCTTCCCAAATGCCTCGCAGGCGCTCCTGCAAGCACTGCCACCCTCAGCCCTCAGCTCCGCCGGGCACTTCCTATTCAGGTCCGTGACACACCCTGTCGACGCGCACTCCCCTGAACCACCACTCACTTCGACAATCATTGGCAAATTGTATCCATCGACAAGACTAACATCATAGAAATCCTGAGAACCTGAGCCTAGAGTGAATTCAGCTAAAGTGGCAGGCGGTGTGGCTCCCGCACCATTGCACTCGACTTGGCCAGAGCCACAGTCCGCAGTAGCACATGAACCTTGGCCCGAGGAGTCGAAGTTGCAGCCTGTTCGGCCCCAGAAGCGACCAGACCAGCCTGTTGGGACTTGGAAGGAGCGAGAACTGCCTTTAGTAAGCTCAAAGCCAGTGCTGTCAAGTTTTGGGCTGCCCAGGATTCCTGGCCAGACTGAGGAATCACATTTGTTAACAAATGTGAATTTAGCGCCCGAAACACCTGAAAAGGAAGCATGGATAATCTTATCAGCACTTAATTTATATAGTTTCAATGCAATTCAGGAAATCAAACCAACTTTCTTTACCTTCAAAAATGAAGAGCAGGCTTAGGAAAACAGCACGATAATGGGGGTGATTCTGTGAGAATGAGAGTAAATCCATCTGAGCTTGCTTCTTCTCCTACGCTCTGATAGAGTTAATGGACGGTAACAAGAATAGGGTGGCCTTTTCTTTGATTGAGAGGGATGAAATTATGGGGGTTGTGCTAATAGTAGCAAGATTCGCTTAATTATTGGTAATGGACTAATAATATCTAAAGAAAGGATTCGATTGAATAGGAAGGAGAGGACGAACAACAGCCAGAACAAGGTTTTTTGCTCTGATAAATGGCAGAGAGACAGGGATGGATGCAAGAAATGTTTATGATTACCACCCATAAAACTTCCACTCCATTTGGCTAATCCCCCTCACCTTCACTTTCTTTTTTGTTGTTTTTTAAAAGAATGGGTGACGGGCGGCTAAGCTAGTAGTGGTGGAGAATTTCAATCACCAGTTCTATTTATTTATTTATTATTATAAATAAAACTATACGACATGGATAACTCAATCTTACCCATGACACAATGCATTGTGGTTGGGCCATCACTTCTCCATTCCCCTCTTGCCCCAGAGAAAAAAAAAACTTTTGGTGGTCATGATTGTCTTTTTCCACTTAAAGGTACTTTAGTATTTTTAAAGTGAACATAGGCAAGACTGTATTTGCCTTTCAAATTGCACGGTAAATTATCATAAATATCTTTAAAGTTAATGTATTATTTAGTGTCATGTAGGGATAAATTTGTATTTTCACTTAATAGAGTGCACGATAAAGTTATCTATATATATATATATAAAAAAAAAAAATTAGCTTGCTAGGAGAGGAATCTGCTTCTTATCCTATGTACCCTTGAATTTTAGTTTTTTATGTCATGGATGTGAGAATATTTTTGTCATTGTACTATTTTCTTTGTTGGGTAAAATGAGGGTTAATTTTGTTTTTTAATGAATTAAAGGGATTAAAAAAACAATAACACACATTTAGTGTGTCAACCGCTCTATTATCTTTGGACCATGTATGCGGTTTATTCCATCAATCAAAAATGTCATCTTAGGGCATCATTATATTCATCATAGATATTGAATTTTAGATTTTTCTCTCTCTAAAATATCATTGTTTTTTCTCTTTAAAATATATTTATTTAAGTATCAAAGAGTCCTTAAACTCATAAAAAAAATCTTTTAGAAGTATCATGTGTCAACCATCTTGGTTAGTGATAATAAATTAAATTGTTGTTAGAAATAAATTACTTTAGCTGCAGTTCAAAATAAATTTTGAAATATTTAGTTAAAACTTTGGTTGAGGTTGATAGAAAACAGTTTTGTATGTTTGATTAACATGATTTATATATTATTGGCTAATAGTGAAATTACTTTTAAAGTGTTTTATATATATATATATATATATATATATATATTGTTTTTTAAATATTTAGTAATTATAATAATAAAATATAATTAATAATTCAAGTAAATTAGACACTTGTTTTTTTTCTTTCATCAAACTACTTGTAATTTCATCAAGACTAAATCCATACGTGAAAGCCTTTATGATCCCAGAACAACATACAGTAAAATATCATATGAAACAAATTAGAATTGCAAGGTAAAAATTATATAGTGATCTCCTTATAGTATAATTATTTATATTATAATTAATTTTTAAATTATTTTAATATTAAAAATATATTAACCCTCCCCACCCCAACCCCTCGAGCATGCCATATTTCTGCTTTTTACACTTAACCAAACATTAGATTAGGGTGTTTTTTTGCAACCTCCAGTTGCACCACAATCCTAAAGAACCTCTTAAAAGGACTTCAAAATCCGATCAGCATTACTGTTCACCTAGACATAGCTCACTATAGATTACTACAGTGAAATTATCATTTTGACTCCAAAGCCACAAAAAAAAAAAATTAACCCCCGTGACCAGGGGTATTTTTGAAATTTTTAGGAGGACATGAATGGTATTGCCTTATTTGTTGCATAATACAACTATGAAAATAACCCTTGAAAATGACAAAGGAAGGCACCCTAAACCAGTGGTATTTTAGCAATTTCTAGGAGATATGGATGATATTTCTGAATTTATGCACAGTAAAACAATTAAAATAACCCCAAAAATGACAAAAAAAAATAACGCCTGAAACCGGGGGTATTTCAGGATTTTTCCCCCTTGTTTTTTTTTGGTAGATGTAGCCGAGTCCAAGTGTGTATGGCACCGACAATGTGATGCCCACACATGCCTTTCAGGTGACGCGTGCAACATCTTTAAGAGGTTCAAACTATGCTTCTATTGTGTCACCAGGTTCACCATAATGTCCTCTGACTCTACACGCAGCGCGTGTCATGTGAATGCGATTGTGTAATCGCCAATGAATGGTCCCCCCCCCCTCTCTCTCTCTTGTTGCCGAAAAGTATGGAGAGATCCTTTATATTTTTGGTAGTTCCATTTTAGTCCCTGAGCTTTTGATTTCGTTTTTCTTACTAATTTTTCAATGAAAATTTTGATTATTTGAAATTATGCCCTTCAATTGAAATTCATTATATATGGTATATTTCATTTTAGTGCTTAATCTTTTGTTTTTTTGTTTGTTTTTGGTTCCTTTAATAATTTTGGTATGCAAGATTTTATTTGTTCTAATTTTGTCCTCCAATCGAAATTCGTCATATATGCTACTTTGTATTTCAGTTCTTATTCTTTTAATTTTTTTCAAAAATTACACTAGATTATTTTTTGAAATCCCTTTATCATTCAATTGGAATATATTTTATTTTATTTTATTTTTTCACTTATTCTTTTAATTTTTTATTTGGTATTAATTACTTTGGTTTTTTAGTCATTCTTAGACAATGTTTATTTTTTATCCATATTTATGCATTTATATTCTTAGTTTTTGTTTTTAATTTTTGTCGTTTTATTTTTTGTTGGGGTTTTATCGAATAAAATGCACTTATTTGGTTCGTTTATGAAATTTTAATTTTATGTTGGTTACACTGCATTTTATTTTTAAAAATCCCTTAATTGTTTTTCTATCCCATGGTTTTGATTTGTTGCAGTTTTATCATTCAATTAGAATTAATTATATTTTTTTTTCATTTGGCACTTATTCTTTTAATTTTTTATTTAGTATCGATTTTCTTTGGTTTTTTTCTATCCTTCTTGAACAATGTTTATTTTTTGTCTGTATTGATTCATTTATACTTTTAGTTTTTTGTTTTAATTTTTATCATTTTATTTTTATTAGAGTTTATAATTTATTGATTCGTTCTGAATTTTATCATTTTAAATTAATATTGATCCTTTGTTCCTTTGTTTTATTTTCTGTTATTTTTATGTATTTTTTGGATCAGATGATTTTATTATTTGCGCATTAATAATGATAATTTTAGTGATTATTTTTTATTGTGTTTTGTAAAAATATATTTTTTAAATTCTTCGGGGCTATTTAATGATTTTAATTGTTTGAGCAATAATGTTGATAATAGTTTTAACTATTATAGTAATGATAATAAAGGTAATATAAGGATGAATTTTCTGTTTATGTTTTCTTCTTTTTGGAGATAGAAAATTCACTATTTATTTTTGTTATTTGATTATTGCAGGTGTTTTCACAATTTATATTTTATTTATTGTGATTAATTTAAATTGGACTATAAAATGAACTAATCTTTATAAAGTTAATTCAATGATTCAGATTTTTGAATCTTCTTGATTTTTCAATGATAATAATAATTTTATATTGGTTATTTCGTTAAAACCTACTAAACAAATAAATTTTTATCCATTTAAAATTCATATATTTTATAAAAAAAAATTACAGTTCACAAGATTTCTATAAATTTATTACTTTCCTAAATTTATATTATAATATAAAAAATCTTATATAATTAATATTTTTTTACGTTAAAAAAATAATTATGATTGACAAGTCGCCAGTGTATATATATATGATTTTGTTACTGTGTGTTTGTTAATGTTATCTCTGGCGCAACTGATTTTCTTGATTTTCTCACTTGAGGTTGTTGACTTGGTTTCTATATTAACTTCTTTTTAAAATATATCGTTTATAACTTCGTCTGGAAGTTTATTGATTTTTGAATAACAATTCGTGCACCTTTTTAGAGTCCTTACCTTCGAAGCTGTTTAGTTTATTTTACAGCTGTGATTTGACTTTTAAAAATTAATTAAAATACTGTATATAGAGAGAAAATCAAATAAAATAGATAATTTGCGGTTTCAAAGATTAAAAAAAAGAAGTAATATTACACGTGTAATATAAATCTAGATATTGTATTTAGATTATTTTTCTAATAAATTTAGATTTATATGGTTGTGTGTCGATTGCTCTAGTTTGTTTATCGTGGGTATAAAGATATAATGATTGTTTCTAGATTACATCTCAACGATGAGACATGGACATTGACTCTACAACGATGACTGTTTTATATATATATTGTTAAAGTATAATATAATGTCTCACTTATAAATTTAAGTTCTTAGTTGAGATGGTTGCTTAACATGAAATCAGAATTTTGTTGACCCAGTTGTCACGAGTTCGAATCCCACCACCTCTATTTTATTTAATAAAAATATCAAGCATAAGACAAAATGAGTTTGTGCAAGTTTCAAGCCCAAAGAGCTTTTATTTGAAGGGGTATGTTAAAGTAATATAATCATATTATGGAGTTTCACCTACAAATTTAAGCTTTTAAATGAGATGGTTCTTTTTATATATATATATATATATATATATATATATATATATATATATATATATATATATATATATATATATATATATATATATATAAATATCAAGCATAAGCGGGTGTTTGGGTCAACTTATACTCACCACAACTAATTCCTAAAATTACTGAACATCCTGTCAATCCAATGAATATGTAAAACACAATGGAGATGACAGATATGTAGGCTAAGACTTGAATATCTATGCAGACTAAACAAATCAACCGCTAGGTTGTTTTATACTTGCACAGCTTGAAGCTTGCGCTACGTGAGGTCCATTATTGAATCGTTTAATATAAGACTCGGATTTATTTCAAACCAAAAATAAATTAATAAATAATAAATTGCTTAAATAATCTTAGAAATAAATTGAATATATACCCTTATATAATTAAGCCACTCCATGACTAGCTAGCTTATAAACTCTACTCTAGTCCTAACTAATCAAAGACAACCCTATTCATTATTCAAAAAAGAAATCCCTCTGTGCATGTAATGTAGCCAGAATAATCATATCAGGATATTAAAAAAATTATAAAAATAAATGCGATAGCAATTTGAAGACTGCAATCTTCGCCGCAATCTGGGGCTAAAATTAGCACGTGCAAATAACTCGGCAAGGAGGTAGACGTGCACAACATGGCAAGTGTGTTGAATTTAAGTATTTAACAGCAGCGAAAATTTGAGAGGATGATAGAAGTCAGTCTGGGATGTAATGATGTATACCCAGTCATTGCTGTGACCACCAATCAAGATTAAGCACGTATATCAACAAGTGAATTTGAAACGTGACCGCAAAACGTCCAGTCTGATTAGAGAAATGGTTTGCAGAGGAGATTCGCATTCTGTGTTTCGAATTGATTAAACGAGGGGAAAGAAAGGCATCCCTTATCAGATCATGATCAAGTGAATAGCGATAGCAGTAAGTAAGAAGGCTGCTGCTTACTTCCCCATGGATGCCGATACCGGTAAATATCGTGATTTAAAGGGGTATTTGGATAATTAAGGAGTCTGATCGTTTTCTTTTCACTTTCTTTTTAACAAGCATCATCATCTTCTCCATGCCAACCCATCGTTTCTTTATTAAAGTCTGGCGTCATCGATCCCACTAAAGGTATCTGTTTCGATAGAGAAAACATTCTTTTTGAAAAGGGTTGCAGAATCCTTTGCTTCTTCAAGCTTTTCTTCTTCGATAGCAGCTTCTTCTTAAATCCAGAAAGGGAACAATTAATGATGAATGGCTGGTGCTGATGTTTGTTTGGACAGAGAAAGCAAACATTAAGGGGACAAAGTGGTGTACAAATGCCTTTCAAGTTTTATGCCTTATCAAGATATGGTCGATGAAAGTGACTTTAAAAATAAATAAAATAATAATAATAATAATTCTTTAAATTTTATCCTCATTTGATCTGTCCAGATGAACGTCCCGAAATTGATCTTCAAACCCTAATATAAATAATTAAATGATCATTAATATTATTTTTAAAAATTAATTACTATAGATTTTTTGTCGAGGAAAACAATATTTATTAGTGTATATGTCTTGTAGCTAATTGGTTAGGTACACATGCCACTAATTTGTTCATGCAAAAGTAAATCTATTACTAAGATTTTTTTAAAATTTTTAATGTTATATGAGTTTGATTAATGAATCTATAGTAAAGATCCTTGGGATAAAAATGCTTTGCAAAAAAAAAATATAAAATTGTTTTAATTAGGAGATTTCTAATGCATCAAAACATTATTCTTAAATATTTTTTATTATTGATTATTTTGCTTGGTTGATTGTGATTCTCCATCAACTTCATGATTGATTGATTGATTTTACTATTTATAATTGAATAATTGATTTCAGCTTTTCTTTTTGTTTGGTTGTTCAAATTCAACATTCATATTTGGACGACATGTGAATATTTATTTTTATATAAACAACACTACAAAAGAAGAAGAAAATATTCTTTTTAAAATAAAAATAATGAAATGCCACGACGGACTTCCACGTCAAAATGTGTGTATATAAGGTGAGCTAAGCTTATAATAATGAAGAATGTTCTTAGCAAGCTAAGCTTAGAAAATTATGGAAAACACTAATGATCAGAATACACGCTTTTATTTTGTTTGGCATAGAAGTCCAACAATATTTTTTAAATATTTCTTAGTTTTAAATTACTTTTTCATATAATTTTTAATATGATGATATTAAAAATAAATATTTTTATATATTTTTTAAAATAAAAAAAACATTTTAAAAAACAATATCTACTAAATATTTTTCGATTCCTCTCTTGCAAACATACAATCACATTTAAATTCATTTTTTAAAAAATAATGTTTTTTTCAAAAATACTTTTGTAACGTAGTGTCAAATTAATCTACGATGAAGAACAAAATAGTAAGGTAAAATACTAATTAACTCTTTAATTTAATTTTTTTGGTTAATGGACATGAATTTTGAGAATAATAATAATAATAATAATAATAATAATAATAATAATAATAATAATAAAGCACTCGCTTTATATATATATCGTCGGCTTCTATAGATGGTCCAATGCTACTTTGAAGTGAAATTATCAATCGTTTTGTTCTCTATACAACCATGACCATGACATGAAAATGGCCAGTAAGGGTGGCAGAGCCACAGCTAATGTCAACTTGGGAATCAAAAAAAGTGAGGGGAACATCTGAAAAGAAGAGGGTAAATCTGAAAAGATAAAATCAACGGGGACTAAAATGAATATCTGGAGAATTTAAAGGATGGAATTGCTCCCTCATCTTCTTCTTAGCAATCAGAGAGGGACGAGAGGAGGGGGCATGGAAGTATGAACCATGAAGTAATCGAAATTGACATTAGCAGGCGACAGCTTAACAAGAGGGGAGGAAAATAAAATAAAAAAATTCACGCAACAATCCAAGAAACCACCGCTGCTAATGTTGTTTTTATTATAAAATTCCAACAAAAAAAACTAAACAAAATCTGCAGGCCAGCATGTGATCTCTTTCTCCTTCTAACCTTTTATTTTCTCTTGCGTGTGGCCATGTCATTAATGTGGCTTCTGATGCATGATGATCTGCCCCTTCGAATCTCCATTCCATGTTTTCACATTTGAAGAGATCCAAAGATCTGCAGGTAGTCACTTAACTTCACCAGGCTCCGCCCACAAACTGTGGCCCCCAGCAAGCGGGTCCCGGCGGAGCATCCATGCATGCTCCAGATTTTGACGTGGCCTGGGGAACTTTATTCCCGAATATGGCAGCTAGTGGTGGTCATGCTCCTTGGTGATCAAAAGAGCTGCCAAATGGCTACTGCAATGGTGATGAGAGCGCCGACGAAATAGGGTGAAGTGTTATGCTTGCCGGTTGAGACGCTCGCTGACAGCGAATTCTGCAGCCCATTTGCCGACTTTTGACTGCCACCAGCCATCATCAATAAATATTCACATCAATATGCCGTCGAAAACATACAAGGTGAAGGAAAAAAAATATATATATATCACCAATTTACAGGGAAAAAAATATAATTAAGAAATAAGGGAAAGGATATTAGGGTGATTGGTGTCCATTAGATGTCATGGGATTCATGCTGGACAAACTCGGAGTGGCAGTCGTGCTCATTTTTATTTATTTTTTAAAAGTGTGAAACATCATATATATTCTTGAATCGAAAACTATACATCGGTCCCCCTTAGAATATCAAATTAGATGTCATCGGTCAACTAGCCGAAAATATCATGAGCATTCAGAAACAAAATCTTCATAATTCTAATCATTATTATAATGTCAAGCCGACTAGAAGGACGTTAATGTTATACAGAAATTCAACTGAGTTGAGTCGGCAATGTTACCTGGTTGTCGGAGCTGGGCAGAAAGTGATAACATAATCGGCCCCGGCACAGGTGAAAGTGCTTGTTCCATCATCATAAGCAAAGCTGTAAGCTCGGGGGCAAGCATTTTTGAAAAATTGAGCGTATGAGCTTGGCTTACATGTATCAGGAGTTGCGTATGCACCGCTGCAGCAATATTCCGCATCTCCGAACGCTTCGCAAGCACTTCTGCACGCTAAATTCTCACCATTACCGCTATCAATAACTTTAAGTTCGTTCGGACAGGCACTGTTCAAGTCTACTACACAGCCGGTTGTCGTGCAATTCCCTCCTGTGCCACTCTGTGGGGCTATTAACATGGGGAGATTATAGCCGTCCACAAGGCTAACATCGTAGAAATCCAGTCCGTCCGCGCCATTCAGAGTGAATTCAGCCAGAGTTGCAGGAGGAGCAGCGCCTCGCCCGGAGCATTCTAGAGTAGAGGAGCCACAATCGCCTGTGAGGCAAGAGAATATGCCTGTTGTGGGATCTTGGGTGCATAGGGTTCGGCCCCATAAGCGGCCCGACCAAGACTGTGGGAAGGATATTGAATTTGATTCCCCCGGCTGGAGAACAAAACCGGTGGTGGGAAGTTGTGCGGTTCCGGCGTTTGATAGTATGCCAGGCCAAACTAGGTGATTGCACTTGTTTATGATCGTAAATGTCGATGAATATCCACCTGCGTGGCACAGAAGTTCACAGCATAATTAAATACGTTACAGAGAATTTCACTACACCATAAAGAAAGAGGAATCAACGATTGTTCATACTGTTGTTACCTGAAGCAATGAGAAGGAAACTGAAAAGGGATAGAGAAATGTAGAGTCGAGGGCTCGCCATTGATGAATAAATTTGAGAATTTAGAGAGGCCTTCCGTTTGTTTTTGAATGGTGGGAACCTGGAAGTTTGTAAGGTATGGTTTGTCCAGGGAGAACGCTGTCGTCTTATATATATAAAGAAAGTGAGCAATATAAAATGAGTATCATGTGGTGGGGGCGGGGCGGTATATGTGTAGGCGTGTAGGGCCTAATATAGGGGCACATGCACACGTCGTCATGATAAGAGGTCGGTCCAGAATATGAATATTATAATAATTATTATCATTTATAGGCTTTTGGGTGTTAGCAAAGGATGCGTTGGGGCTCTGTACTCTTGTGGATTTTTACACCCCACAGATATGGGTTGCAGAAGAAGGGGCGGCGGCTGGAGATTCCAGATTTCAATTCCTGCAAAGGGATGATGGAAGCAGAGACTACTTGGCTATAGATAGATATACAAGGATTGCACATTAAAAGCATTTTAGTAATTAATCATTATTATATTCTAGTAAACCTCGTAGTCTCCAAAAAGTAAACCCCAGTCAAAAGTTTTCTCTTACCACTCACCTCGTACAAAGTGAGGCTCACACGCATGGAAGGATAAGACGTCGCACGTGTGACTGCCACTATTAGTAATAATAATAGAGCCCTGATGTAGTTAAATATTTTTAAATTCCATTTCATCTAGAGAACAAAAGAAAAAAAAAGACTGCAAATTTATTGGGCTAAATCTTATCATCTGGGGTAACCCATATCATCGCAAAACCGGTTGCCGAAAAAATAAAGGAAAGGAACTCCTTTGTGGATTTTGTTTATGGTGTCTCTTGGGAGGATGGAAAGGACTCATATCGAAGAATAATATAAGATGTCTACTCTCACGGTGCTATTGTTTCACTTACACAAGTTAGCAACTTGACACTCATCGTGTATCTTTCTTTTCTTTCCTAGGTCTACGATTCAATGGTTCTTTTTCAAAGAAATATATCGGAATATTTTTGGCCACAATGCCAAAAAAACATCTAAATCATCTGGAGCCCAAAGGGTTGACACTTCATAAGCTTTAACTGCTATGTAAGCTCAGGAGAAAGGCCTAAGATTCGAACCAAACAAACAAACATGGGGACTGTTTGGGTTGAAACCTAAGAGAAGGTTCGGATTTGAGAGCTTAAGCTCGCGAATCCTAACCTGAAATCTCCAAGGTTCCATGGATCCAGGGCTGAACTCAAGTTTTAGACACAACTTGTCAATGGAAAATGCTCTGGGAAGATAATTCTTCTATCACTGTAGGACTGTCTATTCGTATTCGAATTGCACTACCCACTGTCAGACATGAGAAGGATGTTACGGTCATTCTCATGAAAGAAATAAGTGGCCATGGTGCTTCATGTTGAAGCTATCCAAGCTTTATGTGGAAGATTCGTCCCAATCAAGTCCACATAATTGTTCTCATATCGCATGAACACTTTATATCTCAAATAAGAGAAATACCGTTTACAGGCTACCCAATATAGGAAAGGCTTTTCCATACCTGCAATATCCCTGAATTGCATAGCGTGCAGAGATCATCAATTCTACACTGAAATTCTTTGCCTGCAGCTTCGCTAAGGAGTCCTGTACCACTAACATGCCACTGCAATTACAGGTGCAAAATGCTAACAATTTCCACTTCCACACAACTAAATTTCAATTAAACAAGGTTACATTTAACTAAAAACAACCCTCTGTATCCAAAATGTAAGAAATCCACTTCATCATCAACATTCAGAAGCCAGAGAAAAATATCTTCAATTCCGTAAAGGATCCATGAGAAGTGAAAAGGCTATTCAATGTCAACCCAAACAGAGTAGAGCTTATTTAAGATCTTAACTTTGCGCCACAACAATTCCAATCGGTGTAAACATAAATATCCATCAATAACAACCCCAATCCCAAAAAATGTACCGTCAAAAAAACTGAAATCATTATATCTGCACTGCTTCACCAGCATATCACACATGAAGCTGAGCCACATAGAGCCACGAGTGGCAGCTCTCATGCTCTAACGATCCTTGTGCAATTTCATGGCCCAAGCTCAGCACTCAACTGCCCCCAAAACTTCTCTACTTAAAGCACTTGGCAGTTTGGGAATTCAGTAAAGAAAGCCTCAATGGATGTATGAAAATCTTAAATGTGGAATCATAGAGTTTTGATTCATATCAACCCTAAAACATCAAATCAAGAAATCAACGATCTCACCAATGAACAAACATTCATTTTGAAACATGGGAGAAATAAATGGCAAACCATCCAAAGCAGACTGTCATGGACTTGAACTTCGACATGCTTTCTTTAAGAAGGGGCATGGATTTAAAATCAAGTTACAACCCTCTCACGTTAAAGCTAATCTGCAACAGACAGAGATAAGGAGTTCCCTGATATCTCTCCTTACGAAATCAACCAGAGAATAGAAAGACGAATTCATATCAGAGTAGAACATCAGTACTGCTGAATCATTATTCCAAACTCAGTTATATACTCACATCAGAAAAACACAACATTAAAGATTCTGACCAACATTCTATTACATCAAAACATATCAACCTGAATATGGAACGCATTGCAAAAGTCCCATAAGCAAACCAACACTAAAAGGAGAAGCTGTAGTTGGAGCATTCATCATCGAACTAAACGATAGAATAAGAAACATCTACTTCCCATGACAAAAATACCAAGAAAGCATCAAACCATCTCATTAAAACCCATAATTAACACTTGAAAAAAACAGAACCGCTCAATTAGAAACTACTCCAATGTCATTATCAATAATAGAAATTAGAGGTTGAAAAGGAAAAAAACTAATTTTTAATCCGGATTTATCACATATATTGTGTCAAAACTGGGTAGAACTCCAACACAATTCAATCTAAATCATGAGCCCAAACAAGAAGCAACCAGCAAAAGATAAACTCATAAGTAACAGCAACAGTTAGAATCATCCATATTTCATTCAGGACAATCCCTAGCAAAATGCCCATCCTTCCCACATTTAAAGCACCCACCGGTATTACCACTACCAAACCTTCCTCCACCACTTCCTCTCGCACTGGTGCAATCCCTAGCCAAATGCCCATGACCACCGCAGTTATAACAAGCTCCACTGCCACCCGGACAGTCCCTTGCCACATGTCCAAACCCTCCACAACTGTAACACCCATTACTATTATTCCCCTTCGTACACTCCCTCGCAATATGCCCACTGTTCCCACACTTGTAGCAAACCATATCGCCGCCGCCGCGATTGTTATTATTATTGTAATTGTAAGTCTTACTACTGTTATTGTTGCAATCCCTAGCTATATGACCAGGATATCCGCAATTGAAACAGCCACCACCGTTGGTATTGCTGTTGCGGCGGTTGAATCCACCAGAGGAGGTAGTGCGGCGTTTTATAGGTCCACCGCCGGGGGCAGTGACATCAACCGCTTGGTACTTTTCGTCGTTCAGTAGAATGGTGAACTCGACGACGTCGTCTTCGTAAAGAGTACGGTATCCACCGTCGGATTTGATGGCGGAGTGGTGAACGAAGAGATCCTTGTCGCCGACATCAGGTTTGATGAATCCAAATCCTTTCTTGTCGCTGAATCGAATAACCCTGCCGGTCGATCTCTCCTCATTGGTCGCCGCCACAGCTGCCGCTTGGTCCTCCGCCATTTATGATTGATTAATTCGACAGAAAGAGTAGGGCTTGCCTTTTCTTTTCTCTTTTTTCTCTCAGACCCAGATGATTTTGCAAGGGCAGGGGCGTTTTAAATCATTGTTATTACTCAGCGTAAGGTTAGGGTTCGAGTCGGGTATTTTCACCCTAGTTGACTTGGTTAGTAAAAAAATAATTGCGACCAGATCTCAATTTCATCCATAAACTATTTAAAATATAAAAACAAATAGAATCAAATTTGACAAATAAAAAAATAAAACATAACTGGATTGGATTAATATTTTAGCTCCATAAATTATTTTAAAAAAGATAAATTATAATTGAAAGAATATGGACTTGAGATAAAATCTTTCAATTACAAAAAGAATAAGAAAAAAATAAAAATAAGGATTAAAGTGAATATAAAATTCAAACTAAATCAAATTATAAGGGGCAATTTTTAAAAATAAATAAATAAAAACATTATATAATCAGATTTTTAAATTTCTTATAGCTTTAAAAAAGTGAGTTCTAGCTTATACTTTCTTGAAAAATAAGGTAAATTTCTTATAATATGCGGGTTTAGTTTTATACGATAACCTAGAATGATTCCATTGAATGTAATACATTACATTTTTAATATTAAATAAAAATATTATTTAGTTTATTATTATCTTCATATATATATTTATAAGATTATATTATTTTTTATACAAGAAAATTCATGGTTGAAATCTGTTTTTTGTTTTCAGAAATAGGTTATCAATACTTGGATATTTAAAAAAAAAAAAAAAACTTCAGAGACGAACTGTGAGCGTGCCCAAAACGCAGGCATCCTGAGCTCATCCCGAATTAGGAAATCAACAGTAAGTGTGTTTGAAACTGACAGATTCTGGAGAAATCATAACATTCATACAGCAGAGATCATAGAAGTTGCTCGCGCATATATATGTTGATTGCTCAAGAAATAACAAGTTCCAGATGCAGCCATGCATGAAAAAAGGGGATTGTTTCAGCCAAAAGTTACAGCCATGCATGCATATTACCTATCTACAACAACGCAGTGGAGATCATTGCAGGGATGATTGCTTGTAATAACCAAAAAAAGAGGGGAAATATGTGTACAAGTGAATCAAAATACTAGTAGACTTCCACATTCCATTGCTGTGCTTTCTTCAAACTTCTTTTGTACTCGAGCCAATCAATGCCTGCAAAAGACAGCATAGGAATTGGAAACATGGTCCAAATAAAATCATCACTAGCGAAATGATCTGTTGTTTCTCACCATCTTTAGCTGCCAGTGACACCATTATGTCATCGATTCCCTTCTCCATTCCCTTCAACCCGCACATATAGACGAAAGTGTTGTCTTTCTTTAGTAATTCCCACAGCTCCTCTGCATATTCTGCCATCCGGGTTTGGATGTACATCTTCTCTCCTTTGTCGTTTGTTTGCTCTCTGCTTACTGCGAAGTCCAGCCTGAAGTTGTCCGGGGATATCTCCTTCATTTTCTCAAATTCCTGTGATCCACCGAATAAAGCCAATTTCACTAACATTATTATTCCACTCTTAATTTCACTCCTCAAGTCCTAGGATGAAAGCTAGAGTGGTGAAATGATTTGTTTGCCTCACCTCCTTGTAGAGCAATGAGCTGCTTGTTGGGACACCCAGGAAGAGCCATGCCAAACCATTGAACTACAAATCATTGCAATTTTTAACCAGGTTAATCGCACGACAATTACCAGCCAATTGACGAATTAAATCCTCACATTCGCAAAGAGCAGGAAATGGTTACTTTTGTCTTACCTTGTAGTCATCGTGCTTCTCAAAGAACATTTTCCACAAGAATGATCGGAAAGGAGCAATACCAGTTCCCGTTCCAAGCTGCAGATTCAATGTCGAAGACATAAGAATTATAGTTCAAGGAAATAGTATTGATCACAATGGAGTTCCATTCAAAAGGCTAATAATGAATTTGCTTGATTAATACATATATATATATAAAGAAAAAAGAAAAAAAGAGTGGACGATACCATAATGATGGTGGCATTTGGATCTTTTGGCATGAGCATTTCTTTCCCAACAGGTCCTGTAATCTGTACTTCAGCTCCAGGTTTCAAGTCACCTGAAATGTAAGTCATGTTAGATAGTATAAATCATATTCTGAGACTTCATTTATCAACTTAAGTTTTTAGGTAAATTAATTTCTTAATATGGTATCAGAACTTGTTGACTTATCAGTGACGAGTTCAAATCTCATTACCCCACTTGTGCAAGTTTCAAGCCCAAAAAGCGTTAACTTTAGGAGGTGTGTTAGAAAATTATATAAATTATATTTTAATACCTCATCTAACAACTTAAACTTTTAAATGAGTTGGTTCCTAACAAGTTATTCATCCAATTCTGGATGTTAGCTTAGGTCTCTTGATTCTAGAGTGTCCTGGAGCCTTACACAAGAAATTTGAGCAAACTCCTTTTACAGTTTCTCCTTGTTCATTGGTGTAGACAAGCCTCTTCACACACAGAGAAACCTGAACGAGGATAAATCGTCCTCACCAAAATGAGTTAAACATAAACCTGGCATTGGTAAGAAAAAGGACAGCAAGCGGAACATTCTGACAGTTAATTGAAACATGGTAATTTGGCATCTGTTAAACATGTAAGCAAATAAGCATCATATTTACAAGAACTCGGAATCTATTTTTGAGATCAAGTTAGAAACTCAGAGGTGCATGAAAAATATGAAATGAAAATTGGATGAAAAACTCACAGTTTTGGAGTCTCCAAAGTCACCAATAGCACTGCTGGCAATTGAATACAATCTTAGTTTATGAGGCTTCCCGTTCTTATCAATACCATCTGGGATTACTCCAATCGATTGCCCTTCTCTATAAGGCACCTCTCCTAAACCACCCCAATTAACCAATGAACCAATAAGATCAATTCATATAGTACTACTGATTTATCTTAAATGTACGAGGTTCATTCTGTGAATTTGCACATTCACAATCGAGCAATTTATCAGTCAGTTCCGAGATTCAATTACCATATCAGGAATGAGTCAGTCCAATATCGATCCATTTTCCATATAAATAAACCAACTGTTTAATTATAACTAATAATACATTTATAAAGTGGAAAATTTAGCTAGATGAGAATTGGAGGCCAGGCATACACACCTTCAGTGCTGAAGACCATGTGCCAAGTTTCACCAGGAGCATCATCACCAGTGATCTTAGTGTTCAAAAGACATCTTCCAGTGTAAGGGGTTTTAGGCTTGAACTTGTTAACAACCACTCCCTCATCATTCTTCTTCGATATCTTCTCAACCTTAGCTGGAGCCTCTGTGGTAACTTGGGCTCTGATGGAAATCACTGATCTCCCACTAGAAGAAGCATCTCTATAGTAAACTGGAACCTGAAAATATATCCAAAGCCAGGAAAAAAAAAAACTTCACCTCAGATAAGCTCCATATATATATATAAAAAAAACAAAGAAAAAGAAGTGCTATATCAGATAAGTCAGTGCCTTTTTCAAGGTGATTCTTTCTGGTGCAATGAGAGTGGTTCTTGAAGAAAGAGAGGTAGACTTGGTGGAGGAGGGGAAGGAGACTGCAGCAGTTACTGCAGCTGCCATGGCTGTGCTGATGGTGAGGCTAGAGAAAGAAGAGGTAAAAAAGAAGAGGAGAAAAGAGAGGGAAGTTATAGGGACTGAAGTGTGAAACAGATGAGCGTAAGCAGCATGAACTTTTTTTCTTCAAGGCTGGTGGAAATTGGAATGGATATCATGGGATGAATGGATGAGATTTGGAAGCAAATGCATTGGTTGAAGTGAGGATAAGTGTCTTGCGTGATGTATGACTCTCATTCCCTCCCAATGTAGTCTCCCTGCCTGCCACTTGATTTTTTATTTACAGCACCAGCAGAAAATGATTTGGGTCCAAGGTGTACGGGCCTTGAGCCCACCCAGCAAAGTGAAGATAAATGGGTTCTGCTGCTAATGGGCTCATTACAACTTTCAAATGTCAGCCCATAGGAGGAGATGTTGGGTCCAACTTGTACGGGCCTTAAGCCCACCCAGCAAAGTGAAGATAAATGGACTCTGCTGCTAATGGGCTCATTACAACTTTCAAATGTCAGCCCATAGGAGGAGATGTCATAAGTTTCAGAGTCCACTCTCTCTGGGTATTGTAGAGATTTCATTAAAGATGTGATGTGAAGACATGGAACCGACGTGTCGCAGTTTTTTAAATTTTTATTTTAATTGAATATATTTTTGATCATTTGATGTCTGATGTTAAAAATATTTTTAAAAAATAGACATGAAATATACTTTGAAAAAAAAAAGTTAAAAGGGTTTCTGAAATCAAGGAGGTTTTCTACCGCTTGATTATAAGCAGCAATAAGTTACGTCAACCTTGAACAACATGAAAATAAATGGTAGCATTATAAACTGCAAATATCAAAATAAATTATTCTTTTATATTTAATCCCAGCACCAGTAATTATTGGGAGAGATAGAAGAACCCTAATTTAAGGTAATAAATGGAATAGCGAAATGGGTTTAAAATAAGAAGAATCTTTTGGTTTGGTTCAGCTTTGAATTTAAAAAACTAAATAAAATATAAATTCGGAATCCATGTAGACATCCATTCCCCACTTAAAATCAATCAACCCATGCTGCTCTCTCCCATCTCTATCCCGCTGGCTGTTCATCTTCCTCACTGTCGGCCACCATCGGCAGCGACACATCCAGCATCCGCCGCCCACACTGAATCCGCCATCACCACCAACATCCAGTGCTCGAAGACATGGCATGGTAGAGATTCCAAAGGTTCGTGCTCCAAGACAACCAGCCGTGTCCTGAAGGGGGCTTTTGGGTGTCCTTGTTTCATGACTTTCGAGGACTGCTTTCTTGTGACTCTTTCAAAAAGAAAAGAGATTCGTTTGAGAACAGCATGAGCATATGGCCTTCGATGTCTTGTGTTCTACAAAAGAGGTACCGTATCTTGAGCTTGAGTTTGATGGGACGGCTCGGGTTAAATCGGAGATTTTTGTAATTTTATCATTTAAAATTTTAATTTTTTTAAGAATTAAATTTTATAATTATTTTAATTTTTTTATTAGAATAATTCAGTATTATAATACAAGTCGCATGTTAGCTTAGGTTGGCGTTTTTTTTTTAATATTATCGCTTTGATATGTTGATCAGTAATTTTTTGTCTTTTTTAATTAATTTATTTTCAATTTATGTTTTAAACATTTAGTTTATTGAGAATGAACTTCAAAATTTATCTCGGTATACAAGTTATAAATTCGATAAGTTAACAATATTAATTAAAGTTGATTCAATATACTGTGATTTTAATATTAAGAAAAAATCTATTGAAATTATTTTTTATTAGTTATCTAGGTTATTTTTGAATCAGTTAAATTAACTAGATTATATTACACCAACCCCCACACGATTAAATAATTCTTTCGACAAAACATTTTAGCATCACTAAAATATGTTTTTTCAAAACTATAAAAAAATAATCAAACCAACATAACACTAGCCAATAATCTAGCCATTGACTATTTTGTTATGTCAAATCAATTTGGTTCAAAAGGGTGATTTATTGTGTTTCATATCACAAAAAGTAGTTTATACTTTTAATTATTTTTTCTATTAATTTATTTTGAATACCTCTTCATACCTCTTTATGAAGGGAGCAGTAATTTTGTCTTTTTTTATTAATTTATTTTCAATTTATTTTTTTAACATTTAGTTTATTGAGAATGAACTTCAAAATTTATCATGATATACAAGTTATAAATTCGATAAGTTAACAATATTAATTAAAGTTGATTCAATATATTGTGATTTTAATATTAAGAAAAAATCTATTGAAATTATTTTAGTTAAATTATTTTTTATTAGTTATCTAGGTTATTTTTGAATAAGCTAAATTAACTACATTATATTACACCAACCCCCACACAATTAAATAATTCTTTCGACAAAACATTTTAGCATCACTAAAATATGTTTTTTTCACAACTATAAAAAAATAATCAAACCAGCATAACACTAGCCAATAATCTAGCCATTGACTATTTTGTTATGTCAAATCAATTTGGTTCAAAAGGGTGATTTATTGTGTTTCATATCACAAAAAGTAGTTTATACTTTTAATTATTTTTTCTATTAATTTATTTTGAATACCTCTTTATGAAGGAGCAGTAATTTTGTCTTTTTTTATTAATTTATTTTCAATTTATTTTTTAACATTTAGTTTATTGAGAATGAACTTCAAAATTTATCATGATATACAAGTTATAAATTCGATAAGTTAACAATATTAATTAAAGTTGATTCAATATATTGTGATTTTAATATTAAGAAAAAATCTATTGAAATTATTTTAGTTAAATTATTTTTTATTAGTTATCTAGGTTATTTTTGAATAAGCTAAATTAACTAGATTATATTACACCAACCCCTACACGATTAAATAATTCTTTCGACAAAACATTTTAGCATCACTAAAATATGTTTTTTTCACAACTATAAAAAAATAATCAAACCAGCATAACACTAGCCAATAATCTAGCCATTGACTATTTTGTTATGTCAAATCAATTTGGTTCAAAAGGGTGATTTATTGTGTTTCATATCACAAAAAGCAGTTTATACTTTTAATTATTTTATTCAATTGACTCCTTCCAAAATTGATTAGAAGGGATTCTAGCTATTAATTTATTTTGAATACCTCTTTATGAAGTTGTTGAGGTGTCAAGAGAACATTATGGTGCTGAATTAATGTTGGATTTGTTAAGATTGAGTTTATTGGTTAAAAAATAAAATTTAAGATAAACATAGTTTTTTTTTATTTTCATAAACTTTTACAGAAACACGAGTTATTAGCCTGCACACAAAAAAATAATAATGATATATATATATATATATTATTTTATTATATATCATTTATTTTTTAATAAATATTATAACATACTCTTAAAACATCTATTCAATTATTTTCTTAAAAACATTTATTGAATTCACGAAGAACTGTTTATGCTATTTTATAACTAAATAACAAATGATTTTTAAAAGTGATTCTTGAATAATTTTATTTTTCTTTGTGTATATTAACATATATGATTATAAATCTAAATTTGCGTATTGAATTTTAATTTTATTATTAATACTTTTCTTTATAGTAAAAATAATTCTAAACTGAACTTTTATTCCATGTTATAAAGTACTACTGGTTAGTTAAACTAGTCTTTTATGTATATGTTTGATACTGTATTTCAAAAATATTTTTTATTTTAAATTATTTTTTATTATTATTAGATTATTTTAAACTGTTCATATCATAACTTATTTAAAAAATAAAAAAACATTATTTTTATATTTTTTTAAATAAAAAATATTTTAAAAAATAAAATCAACAGCCCTATATTGTATGCACAAGCTGTTGTAAATAATAATAATAATAATAATAATAATAATAATAAATAAATAAATAAAAAAGATCAGCACAAGTTGACTAAAAATATGAGAGCTGTCAACTAGTTGCTGTTAAGCATATTTAATGAGGGGATCTTGTTATTTGCTTATTAGACCTTAGATTATACAATATTATACTTATGTCTATTAACAAATTAAGTGGAAAAAAAATTAAAACGCGTAGTGGATGGTTATTGTTGAGCCAGCATTACATATTCTCTCGCAATTCATTGTGAATCTTCTATTTATTGTTTTTCTATTTGGTTTTCAAACATTTCTCTGTTCGATTGTATATTCTTAGGTCAAACCCAAGAACAATTAAATCAAATTTGCTAGCTATAGATAAAATTAAAAGACATGGTACTAAAGTTGAAAAGCTTTTTTAAATATTATTTTTAGTTACCATTTATACTTATTTATTATCACCTATAATTATTCATTTATTTGATTCCATATATACATAAAATTCTCAATTTTCTAAAAACAACACATAAAAAAACTTGTAGTAATGATTTTTTTTGTTGAATATATATACATATAAAGCTTACAGTGAAGCTAACAAGTAGATAATGATCGCGAGGGCATGCATAGTTGTGGTGGCAGCTAAGTGCCTGTTTGGTAACGTGGTCCAAACCACGTTCCAAAAAAAGCAATGTAATTGCTGTTTGGTAATACCTAAAATCAGATGCACAATTCCATAAGCCCACCAATAAAAGCGTTCCAACCACCGGTTTTTGCAAAGCAAATAATAACTATTTTTTGACAAAATAGAATTGCAAATTAATTCAATAACACTACAGCAAACCGCAGCCAACCACTAACCATCATCTGTCATTTCATTTTACATTTCTTTTTTTAAACCACACAGACCGCTTTTTGATTTTTACTTCCTATTTACATCTTTCATTTCTTTTTTTTCTTTTGATTTTATTCATTTCTTAGTTTTCTTTCTTGTTTTTTTTGTTTTTCTTATTATTTTTTTCTATTTTTTTTCTTGCCTTTTTTTGTTATTATGTTATTTTCTATTTCTTTCATATTTTCTCATAAAATATTTTTTTAGTGGTTATATTTTTTTCTTTTTCGACTTATATATATATGTATGTATGTATGTATATTATAATCAGAGTGTTTGACTAGCTTAAACGCACCATGATTAATCCTCAGATGCAATTTTTTTATATTTTTTCCTTTTTTTTGTTGATGAAATTTTTTTTCCATGAATTTTTTTTTCTGTGTATATTTGTTTTTTATTTTTTTTCCACTTATATATATATATATGATCGAGGTGTCCGGGTTAGCTTAAATGCACCATCATTAATCCTCAGATCCATTTTTTATATTGTTTTTTTATTATTTTTTCCTGATTATGTTTTTTCTTCTGATTTTTTTTCATTTTTTTCCATTAAATATTTTTTGTTGGTTATATTTTTTTAATTTCCTTTTCTTTTCTACTTATATTTTTTTTGTTTTTTTATGATTGGGGTATCCTGGTTGGCTTAAACGTGTCTTTTATAGTAATTTTACAAGTAAAAAGCTACATGTAAAACTTGATAACCAAACACGCAAAACTACTTTTTTTTCAACCTTAGACTGAACCACAGTTTTAACCAAACACTTCACTGTTTATTTTGAATTGCAGTGAAAGTGTTTTTTTTTAAACTGCTTTTTTTTAACCTTAACCACAACAACAACCGCAATACCAAACAGTCTTTTAAATACATATAAGAGCGTCCGAAGAACACGTGGCTTTGTACACATCATGTCGAATCGCCGAATCACTTCCCTTTTGTGGTAACGTAACCTGGAGAAAGAAGTGCTGGATTGTGGCCTATGAAAAGGACTTGTCACGAGCCATTTCGATACCCACACTAAGGTTTTCTAAAATAATATGAAAAGCAGAATACATCAAGTAGTTCGGAACGAGGTCGATAGTTCATGCAAGAAAATTGAGTCCAAAACAGGGACCAGTGAATGAGTTTGTGGGGGGACACAGGCAAAAGATGAATATGCGAAGCAGCTTCATTACTTCAAGTGTAATGAATCGAGTGGCAGAGTGAGCTAGCTCATTTCTCGACTGGGTTGTGAGAATTATATGCTCTAATGTAGCATTGCTTTTCTCAGACGTTCAGCAATGAACAGCCCTGCAAAAACAGAAAATCCGATGAGGATCACATGACAAAAGCAGAAAGATAGATAGATACCTGCGTGTAATTTGTTTGAAATTATCCAATCCAATTTCCGACTCGAATCTTAGACCTGCAATATAACGTTAAAAGTCATTCTGATCAATTTCTTAAAAGTCATTTCCCCACCTTCTACTCATATTTTAGACATGTTTTCCCCACCTTGTCTCCTTTTCCGGCAATTCCAACTATTCATCACCAACCTACCGCTAATTCCATCAATCACCAATTCTCTTTACTTTTTTATTTAAGAAAATGAACAAATTTTGGTGGGGATACCAAAACCATTCGCATGTTACAGGAGCTTGGTGGCGATACCAAAACCATTCGCATGTTACAGGAGCAGATGGATAAAAACAACGTACAATGACTTAGCTTGTTACTCCTTGATTCAACCTATTCAAGTCTATCTCATTGTTTTGTTTTATTTTTGTTAGGCTGTTTTAATTGATGGGTTGGCACCGAGATGTTTAGAGTTGTGTTTATATGTTTTTCCCGTTGTTTAACTCTCTTCTTTTCCGGGTTTTTCTGTTTTTAGTTTTTTTTCTTCTTTAAAGCTTCTTTCTGGTTTGCTTTAAATGTTGTTTTTTTTCATCATTGCGCGTCAAATTTGCTGCAAAAAGCAGAATGGAATGTGGGCGGTCATTCTAGAGAAGAGGATCATAACATAGCCTAATCCCATGAACAGGATCGACTTCCTGCGACTATGCGTATACAACAACTATGCTTTCAACTAGCAGTAAATTATCCCAAGCATTTCAATAATGAAAGCCAAAACAATGGTGGAATACAAGGTGGAAAGACAGTGAAGAGCCAAGATAATATAAACCCATCTGGAATCTGCTGGCTTTGAGATTAACCATGAGCATGGATATAAATATCGAATAACGGGTGTTAACAAATGAAGATAACACCTAAGAAAGCAATAGCAGCTTTGTAAAAGAACGAAATAGAGCTACCATCTATGTACACTCCATTGCAAAGACAGAACAATAAATAAGAGGGGGGAAATCAATGCAGCAACAGACTACGTTATAAAATTAATATGAATCAATGGAATCCCCTTGAACCTCTGGATTGGTAAAGCTCCAATCTACTTTTAGCATCTGGCAATAATGTTTCCAATGTTTCATCTTGAACAATGAAAGATTGCTTGGACGCCCATTCTAGGACAGTGAGCACCTCAGCCTGGGCAAGCTCCTCGCTATCCGGGACATGAAGTGCAATACAGCATAGGAGATGCAATGCTGAGAGTTGAACAATCTGTTCACCAAAGTAAACAAGCTGGATTAAGTGCTTCGCCCCTCCAGCGCTTATAATGGCCTTGGAGTGGTCGAGGTGGAGGTAGTTTTCTCCGCCGGCAAACTTTGTGAGGGCAATGGCAGCCTCCCTAGAGACCTCTGCTTCTCTCTCGTCGAGGAGTTTGACCAATGGGGAGATCATCCTTGTCTCTGTTGCTCGAAATGTCCTTGCCAAATTCCCAATAGCTGTGATGCAAGGAATGAGGAGTTCAGAGTCAGCTTTTTCAATGATCTTCAACATTTGATCAATAACAGCTTTGCAAGCCGTCGAATTCGGCTTGAACGCTGATCGTCTCAAATCAGCATCTTTCTCTGCAACCGCTGTGATTTCCATTAAAGCCATGGCACAATTGTATTGAACATCTTCTGGCCCCTTCTCTAATAACACCGCAAAACACAAGAGCGCTCTAGATTCAGTTATGCTGCGGCAAATTGGAGAGTTTCCCTTGGCAAGATGCCAAAGTGCTCTGGCTGCCACTGCTTTCATACTGGCCTTCGTAGCAGGATCCTCAAGATCCCTCCCCTTAACACTAACCCCCGAAATTGAATGGTTGTGCTGATGATGGGGCTGATAATTTTGCTTCAAATTGTTGCCACCATTACTCTTGGCAACGTTCATATGAGCAGCGCCGTTAGTATTGGCCCCTGGCTTTTGTAAAGGCCGCTTGGTCGCAGCATTCATTGCCATGGTATTGGCGACCACATTATGCATTTGAGCCGGGCTCTTATTCCCCGTAGGATGAGGAATTCGAATTTGATCCTCGTCAACCACTTGCTTATTTACATCATTGGAAACATTCGAATTATTGCTAGCAATAACAAGAGCATGAATTGAAGTAGCCTTACTAACAACAGCATACTTACTATGCTCCTGAATCGTCTCGAACGCAATATGACTCACCAGCAACCGGATTATATTGTGCTGGGCAAAAAGATCTTGACATTTAGGATAATTAGCAGCAAATTCCGACACAGCCCAAGCGACAACAACCTGGACCTTCATAGGACCTTCTTTGAGTATTTTTGCAAACACTGAACAAACACCATCAACAATCATATGCTCCACGCTTTCCGGATCACGACCTAACAATCCAATTGCTCTTGCAGCATTCTCTTGACCTTCCGATTTCCCCTCCTTCAATAACTTCAACAAAGGAGGAACTCCACCCTCTTCAATAATCAATTTCCCATATCGATCGTTGTCTCTGGCAAGCGAAACAAGGGAGGCGGCGGCATCAGATCTATAATCAACAGACCCGGTATAAAGAATTGCAATCTGCTCCCATATCAAACACAAAATTGGCTCATTCGCAGCAATAGGAGGGAGCCCCAAGTACTCATCATCACGATCATCAGCTGATGCAGACACACGCAGCAGCCAAGACACATCTCCAATAGAATTCTCCAACTGAGAGGCCATTTTTCGAAAAGCAGCAGCAGGAATGATAGTAAAAACACGTTTCATCAGTCCATTCGCTCGGCATTTGATGACGAGGGTCAAGGCCTTGTCAAGAACTTGGTCAGTATCCTCTATGATTCTGCGCGCGGGCCGCTCATAGAGATCAGAACTAGCTCTTGCTGCTTGACGAAGAAGGGCTGCTAATTTTTCAGTCTTGGATTTGAGTTCTCCACATTCCTGCTTAAAAGAACTAGCCTCGTCAGCGACTTTGATCACTTGGTCGGCCAACTGGATTGGTTTCGCCAAGATTTGCTTCACTAAGTCCGCCATGGGCACGGCGGACTTATAAGACAAACACAAATCTGAACCTCCCGAGAAAAGGGCGAAAAACTACGAAAGACTTGCTGGTACAAATCTAATCCCCCCAGCAGACAAATAAAGAGAAACACAACACCTCCAAAAAAATCTTTGATCAAACAAAGCAAAATCCTGAAGTGAAAAAACGAAAAGAAAGAATGAAAGAGAAACCCCCCCACAGAATATTTGCTGAACTAGATCAAGGAAGAGAGCGAGAGAGAAGGAGAGGGATATGATTAGCTTGATCGAAGGAGATGATAGAGGGAAAGACAGGCTTGCAAGCTGTAGAATCAAGGAATGGAGTCTAAACTGGTGGTTTAATGGTGGACGGGTTTTACAAGGTCAAACGCGTTTTTCTTTACCTCTTCTTTGTTTTTAAACTAACAGTAATTAAATGGTTACAAACGACCCCCGATGCATAGCCCTTCTTCGCCTAACTTCTTTACTATTTATTACTGAATAGGGTTTTCTTTTAGCAGTGCAGTGGGAGAAGAGGAAGAAGAAGGTGACTGATGAATTTGCTGGCAGCGGTTGTTCACAGATAACCAGTCTGTCAGCCAGTCTTCAATTATGCCCAGACAACATAATACCATTTAGGAAGGTAGGGTTCGGCTTTTATTGTCCTAATTCCACCATCCGGCTTTGATGGCCAAAAAAGCAAAAAAATATTTTTTTATTTTATTTTCGATTCAAATATTACGAAGAACATAATCTCTTCTTTTTTTCCTGTTTTTTTTTTTAAAAAAAAAGGAAATCCATCTTGACATTTCGACGGTATACATTTTGATAGTCAAATAATTTTTGATTGTCATATAGGGAATCAATCCACTGTTCGTGATATTAATTTTTTTTTAAAAAAAATATTTCCAAATATATTGAAATAATATATTTTTTTAAAAAATAATATCAAAACATATATTTTTTTTAATTTGAAACAAATAAAAATATAGTAAATCATTTCAAAAACACTTTCAAAACAAAAAAAAATCTTCATAAAAAAACTTAAACTCTTGAGTTTATATCTTTATATCAATACATGGAATGATAAATACCTTACATATGTTTTTCTTTTTTAAAAAACAATTCTTAGTATGTTAATTTAAATAAGAACCTTAGTAATCATAGTATCTATAATTTTAATATTTAACTGAATTGTTGATCCGCATTGCGTTGTTGTTAGTTGAATTAATTTTCTTTTTGTAAAATTACTATCCAATCCTTGCTATTCTGTCATTAGGAAAAATTTTTGAATAGTGAGAAGATCAATTCAATATACCAAGTTAGTTGGTTGTCCAATAAACTCAAGTCGATGTTTAAAAATAATTTTTTTAAAAAAATATATATCAAGTGAACTCGTCAACCCATAATACGAGTTGAGTGATTGGGACAACCACATAAATAATAATAAAAAAAAACATAAGTATAATATCTAGTTAATCATGTATTAAAAGGATAGTGTTTTGTGAGATGGTTCACAGTAGAAACATTCTCTCTTTAAGTTTCTTGTGATTTAATCAAAATGATTATTTGCACCAATAAAAAATAAAAAAAAAAACATAAACAAAAGAAAACTAAATCAAGTTATGAAGCTTGATTGTAAAATAATTCAATATTGAACGATGAAATTAAAATAAATAATTTATAAAAACTCCTGGGCAACTCGTGTTAACCCGTTAAACTCCTTATCATGAAACGTGATTAGGATAATCCTATAAAATTGATAGAGAAGAAAAGAAGAAGCATGAAGATCAATCCCTAAAAAATAATATATATTTTTTATAATTATTTTCCTTAGTTATTAAGATGGCTTGAATTAATTTTTTTAATATGACCTAATCAACTTTGCGGTCCGAAAGCAAAATGAACTACCTAATAAAAACAAGGTTTGAATTAAAAAGAATATAATTTGATTTTTTAATATTGAGTGGCCATAGACTTTGTAGATTAACCTGTCAAATTTGAGACAGGGAGGATGAACTCTATAAGGTTCAAGAATATTGTTTTTTATATTTAATTATACGATAATAGCAATTATACAATACAAATAAAAATTTGAAAAAAGAGTAAAAAGAAGAAATACAAATGAAAAGAAAAGTCATCCCTAAGATTAACATCACAGCTCTTTCAGATACATCAAGAAATTACTTTAAAAATCATGTATATATCACCATCACGTTTCAGTTGTTTTGGTTTCTTAACACTAAAAGTAAAGGTCCGTATTTTAATGGATGCCCTACTGTATATAATCATCATATACACGTGGTAATTCAATGGGCCCGAACTTTCTAGAGACCGCGGGCTTAGTCAGTCACGACAACCCGCACACCCAAGCAGGCTTCTTCTTCTTCCTCCGGCTGTCCGGTTAAAGAATTGAAAAATCAAATATTTGGGAGAAATATCTTTCCTTTCACCTCTTGAGAATATATATGATGGCAGGCATGAAACATCTCTTCTCTTGTTTTTTTCACCCAAAACAAGCTTGGCAATCTCAAAAGAATAAATACTATAATCATGTTCGAGATTCAGGAACAAGTCTGCTCTCGGAACGGGTCTCTACTGTTTATTGTTTGGTCCTGTTCCGAGTTCGATTATCATGTTTGTAGAGAGGAGGACTCAAATAAATAAATAAATAAAGTTGGCATATATCTTCATGGCGTGGTACTGCTGATTAAGTGCTCCTCACGAACCTGTTCTGATTTTCACATTTCTGTGTGAAGAAGAGACGGCCTTTTTATATGTATGAACAGTCTTTCTATACACATTTATATATATTTACCTGGAAAGAAAGAAAAAAACAGGCATTGATCATCTTGGCGTCTTTGTATACTCCGAGCTATGCCTCCAGTTCTCGAATGGCTCCTCAAAAGTGCTCCATACGATAAATCCTCGGCAGAAAAAACAACACTCCTACCTCACCGAGAAATTTCCTCGAGAAAAACCAGGAATTCTGACAAACCATGTATAGGAGTACTTTAAGAGTTTGTTCGATGGTTACCATGGAAGTATATGTTTAGCTATCTTATCACATAAACAGATAATATATACAAAAGCTATTTTGCAGATAAACATTTATCACGAGCATGGCGTTTTTATCCTCTTATACATATACATACAATATATATATATATATATATATATATATATGCTTAGCAAATGTGTAGAATGCCTATGCTCTTCGAAAGGACAGCGATATTTTGAAGTTTCATTGTCAAGGCTGGTAGGTATGGATGCATTTATACCGTACATGGAGCATGTGGGGTGGGGGTGGGGTGGGGGCGGGGGGGAATGTGGATTGAGTATTGCTGCTGCTTATTTTTTTAATCCTCTGATTTTTTTGTTTTTAATTTTATCTTTTCACATTACATATAAATTAAGCTTAGTAATTTATTTTAATTTTTTTTATTAAATTATCAGATGATAAATAAATGCTCGTTTTTATAAGAAAAAATAATTTTCATTGCTCGCGGAAAAATAGTAAGAGAATCTAAACTGACAGCGAGACAAGGAAAAAAAGTCTTTTCCCTCCACAATTTAACATTGTTTCGTAATTTGGCCTCCAAAGTTTTGTTAATTTTATTTTTTATCCCTTTATTTTTACACTTTTGTATTCTGGTCCAAAATTTTATTTTAAAGGTGTTTGATATTTTGTGGTTCCACCACAAGTTGAAAAAAAATCAAGTGAAAAAGATTTTTGGGAATGCCACAATCACTAAAATTATTGCATAGGGCCCACAATTTTTTTTTGTTTTGAGAAACTAGAGGTTTGAGAGAAACAACTATTAATTGCTTCTCGTGGCCGAGACGGCCTGCTTTTCCTTCACTCAGCCAATTAAACAAAAACAGGTTAAATGAATTATAGACTAGATAAAAGATGTTTGATTTTCAATATTTGGACACGTATTTTTTATCACCTCGCATGCTATGCTATAGACTACATTAATATATTTTAATATTAAAATAATCTAAAAATTTATTAAAATATAAACAATTTTTACATAATATATGCATATTAATACACAAAAATATATTTTTAATATTAAAATAATCTAAAAACTAATTAAAATATAAATAATTTTACATAATACATGTTTATTAATATAAAAACAAGTGTCTAATTTACTTGAATTTTAATTATATTCTATTATTATTATTATTAATTATTATATATATATACATATATATATATATATAAAGTATTTTCACAGAATTTAAACAATAATCCTTCTATTGAAAAGTATTTTACATGTAAAATGTTTCATGCAAAAAAAAATAGACCCTAAATTGCAATATTTTCTTTTTGCAAGGCTATTTTCACATGATTGTTCCTAAAACTTAAAAAAAAAATGGAAACAATAATTGAACAAAGTCTTGAAATTGAAACCCTAATTGATAACCAAATCAATTTTTTAAACTTATGCTACTCAACATCATTGTCGAAGCCCAAACAGTAACGATCCACCTGGTAATGTGCTCCTAACATTTAACTTATAGTTAGTTAGTTACAAGATGAGGGATCAATTTCCAGTTTAGATCCTGAGCATGCACTACCATCACCATTATCATTACTAAATATTCACAAAACAATCACGATCTGAACAACCAGTAAACTACTCCAACGTTGTTAAGATTCTTAGGACTTGAAATGACAATATCGGACTCTCTGCTTGACCTCGAATGACGAGCTGCGCTCTATATATTGAGGATGGGATAGTCCATGGATCTATATATAGCTACCACGTGATTCATATATCCATGCATGCCCTAATCATTCGATGGCGAAACCCATTATCTTGGTAATAATTGGCCCTGATAAGCTCAAATCAATTACTTTATCGTAGAAAGGCAGCGGAAAGGACGGGAGAAAATTAGAGAGAGAGGTGATATAATTGACATATATATATATGACATATATATATATATATATATATATGAACTCGTAGTTGGATGAGTGAGAAGAATTTTGTTGGGCCTTGTATCCGTATCAATATGGATGTATTCTCAGTACGTATATCTGTGTTTCCTCGAAGCACCCTAGGTATGGCTCAAATTCTTGCAACAGTAATTATCTGCAAAATTTAGAAGAAAAGAGCGATTGGTAGCATTGTTTTTCATGGATATGAATCTGGCCGGCTTATTATATATCTAGCTTTCACTCGATCATTTTTGTAAATAAAATGATGTGTCTCTTCGATCTGTTGCCATGTGGGCATATAACATTCCATCAACTGTTTGTTTTCTGG
>CM063592.1:6241598-6263184 GCA_032356905.1 Salix exigua
TCTTAACTATTAAGATCAAAGTTATTGATATCATTCCGTTTCGGCCGAAATGTTTTGTACCAGATGAAAAAACGAGACAAAACAACGTCATTTTTGTCTTGTTTTAAATACTGGTCGGTACCGAAAATACCGGTCGAAACACCGCAGAATCATATCGGGTGTGTCATTTCGGCTAACTCAACAAATATATCTCCCGTTTATACACACACACACACACACACATACTATTGTTCATGAAATGTATTGAAAATGCAAAAATAAAAACAATAAAAACAATAAAAAATATATTATAAAAAATAAAATTGTGTCAATTTTGGTTTTATAAAAAATAAAAAGTATATTTAATTTATTTTTTAAAATTTTTTCCAATCAATCAATTAATTATATGTGAACAATACAACTCCGAAACGGCACGCCAAAACGTTCTGAAATCGAAACGTTTCGTACCAATAGAAAAAACAAAATAACAATAGAAACGGTATTAATAACCTTGATTAAAATAATTAAAATTATTTTTTTTAATATGACCTAATCAACTTCGCGTTCCTAAAGCAAAATGAACTACCTAATAAAAAACAAGGTTTGAATTAAAAAGAATATAATTTGATTTTTTTAATATTGAGAGGCCATAGACTTTGTAGATTAACTTGTCAAATTTGAGACAGGGTGGGTGAACTCTATAAGGTTCAATAATATTGTTTTTTTATATTTAATTATACGATAATAGCAATTATACAATACAAATGGAAGAATTGAAACAAAAAAAAGTAAAAAGAAGAAATACAAATGAAAAGAAAAGTCATCCCTAAGATTAACATCACAGCTCTTTCAGATACATCAAGAAATTACTTAAAAAAATCATCTATATATCACCATCACGTTTTGGTTTCTTAACACAAAAAGGTCCGTATTTTAATGGATGCCCTACTGTATATAATCATCATATACACGTGGTAATTCAATGGGCCCGAACTTTCCAGAGACCGCGGGCTTAGTCAGTCGCGACAACCCGCACACCCAAGCAGGCTTCTTCTTCTTCCTCCGGCTGTCCGGTTAAAGAATTGAAAAATCAAATATTTGGGAGAAATATCTTTCCTTTCACCTCTTGAGAATATATATGATGGCAGGCATGAAACATCTCTTCTCTTGTTTTTTTCACCCAAAACAAGCTTGGCAATCCCAAAAGAATAAATGCTATAATCATGTTCGAGATTCAGGAACAAGTCTGCTTTCGGAACGGGTCTCTACTGTTTATTGTTTGGTCCTGTTCCGAGTTCGATTATCATGTTTGTGGTTACTTTATATCTTTCGGAGAGAGGAGGACTCAAATAAATAAATAAATAAGTTGGCATCTTCATGGCGTGGTACTGCTGATTAAGTGCTCCTCACGAACCTGTTCTGATTTTCACATTTCTGTGTGAAGGAGAGACGGCCTTTTTATATGTATAAACAGTCTTTCTATACACATTTATATATATATATATATATATATATACCTGGAAAGAAAAAAACAGGCATTGATCATCTTGGCGTCTTTGTATACTCCGAGCTATGCCTCCAGTTCTCGAATGGCTCCTCAAAAGTGCTCCATACGATAAATCCTCGGCAGAAAAAACAACACTCTATATATATATATATATATATATATATACCTGGAAAGAAAAAAACACGCATTGATCATCTTGGCGTCTTTGTATACTCCGAGCTATGCCTCCAGTTCTCGAATGGCTCCTCAAAAGTGCTCCATACGATAAATCCTCGGCAGAAAAAACAACACTCCTACCTCACCGAGAAATTTCCTCGAGAAAAACCAGGAATTCTGACAAACCATGTATAGGAGTACTTTAAGAGTTTGTTCGATGGTTACCATGGAAGTATATGTTTAGCTATCTTATCACATAAACAGATAATATATACAAAAGCTATTTTGCAGATAAACATTTATCACGAGCATGGCGTTTTTATCCTCTTATACATATACATACAATATATATATATATATATATATATATATATGCTTAGCAAATGTGTAGAATGCCTATGCTCTTCGAAAGGACAGCGATATTTTGAAGTTTCATTGTCAAGGCTGGTAGGTATGGATGCATTTATACCGTACATGGAGCATGTGGGGGTGGGGGGTAATGTGGATTGAGTATTGCTGCTGCTTATTTTTTTAATCCTCTGATTTTTTTGTTTTTAATTTTATCTTTTCACATTACATATAAATTAAGCTTAGTAATTTATTTTAATTTTTTTTATTAAATTATCAGATGATAAATAAATGCTCGTTTTTATAAGAAAAAATAATTTTCATTGCTCGCGGAAAAATAGTAAGAGAATCTAAACTGACAGCGAGACAAAAAAAAAAAAAAACTCTTTTCCCCTCCTCATTTTAACATTGTTTCGTAATTTGGCCTCCAAAGTTTTGTTAATTTTATTTTTTATCCCTTTATTTTTACACTTTTGTATTCTGGTCCAAAATTTTATTTTGAAGGTGTTTGATATTTTGTGGTTCCACCGCAAGTTAAAAAAATCAAGTGAAAAAGATTTTTGGAAATGCCACAATCACTAAAATTATTGCATAGGGCCCACAATTTTTTTTTTTTGTTGAGAAACTAGAGGTTTGAGAGAAACAACTATTAATTGCTTCTCGTGGCCGAGACGGCCTGCTTTTCCTTCACTCAGCCAATTAAACAATTAGATAAAAGATGTTTGATTTTCAATATTTGGACACGTATTTTTTATCACCTCGCATGCTATGCTATAGATTACATTAATATATTTTAATATTAAAATAATCTAAAATTTTATTAAAATATAAACAATTTTTACATAATATATGTATATTAATATAAAAATTATATTTTTAATATTAAAATAATCTAAAAACTAATTAAAATATAAATAATTTTTACATAAAATATTTTACGAATAATTTTTTTACAAGAAAATATTTTTGAAGCAAAGTATTGAAAAGTATTTTACATGTAAAATGTTTCATGCAAAAAAATAGACCCTAAATTGCCATATTTTCTTTTTGCAAGGCTATTTTCACATGATTGTTCCTAAAACTTTAAAAAAAAATATGGAAACAATAATTGAACAAAGTCTTGAAATTTGAAACCCTGATTGATAACCAAATAAATTTTTTAAACTTATGCTACTCAACCTCATTGTCTAAGCCCAAACAGTAACAATCCACCTGGTAATGTGCTCCTAACATTTAACTTATAGTTAGTTACATATATGATGAGGGATCAATTTCCAGTTTAGATCCTGAGCATGCACTACCATCACCATTATCATTACTAAATATTCACAAAACAATCACGATCTGAACAACCAGTAAACTACTCCAACGTTGTTAAGATTCCTCAACAAGGCAAGCCAAGAGATCAGGCCCGAATGTTTCTTAGGACTTGAAAATTCAAATGACAATATCGGACTCTCTGCTTGACCTCGAATGACGAGCTGCGCTCTATATATTGAGGATGGGATAGTCCATGGATCTATATATAGCTACCACGTGATTCATATATCCATGCATGCCCTAATCATTCGATGGCGAAACCCATTATCTTGGTAATAATTGGCCCTGATAAGCTCAAATCAATTACTTTATCGTAGAAAGGCAGCGGAAAGGACGGGAGAAAATTAGAGAGAGAGGTGATAAAAATGATCTTGAGATCGAAGCCAGCGTGGCACGCATTTTGCTTATATATATATATATATATGAACTCGTAGTTTGATGAGTGAGATGCATTTTGTTGGGCCTTGTATCCGTATCAATATGGATGTATTCTCAGTACGTATATCTGTGTTTCCTCGAAGCACCCTAGGTATGGCTCAAATTCTTGCAACACTAATTATCTGCAAAATTTAGAAGAAAAGAGCGATTGGTAGCATTGTTTTTCATGGATATGAATCTGGCCGGCTTATTATATATCTAGCTTTCACTCGATCATTTTTGTAAATAAAATGATGTGTCTCTTCGATCTGTTGCCATGTGGGCATATAACATTCAATCAGCTGTTTGTTTTCTGGGAAAAAGTTGCTCGTTAACTCATCCACTGAGCAGGTTCCGTGAAGCTACGTACGTCTGTGTAGCTGCTTGACGGTTAGATTCCATCATGTCAGACAGCAATCTTGCCGGATATATATATCTTTATATTGCTTAAGAAACTTACAACATAGAAAGTTCACGTACATGTATAAATCCAAAATTTTCGAATGCATGTGATTCACATTAATAACCAGTACTATAAGTTATTACTTGATATGCTCGCTTCAAGCCCCACAAGTCTCCATCCATCCCTCACAAAAGATCACTCGATACAGGAAATTCATTGTTCACGGCTTTGGATTCCTACTTTTGAAGTAAGATGGTGTCAATGTTGGATTTTGAGCAGTCTTAATAATATTCGATGCTGCTAGCTTCTTTTTTTAATATTATTATTCTAGTAACCCTCTCCTTTTTAATCATTTTTTACGATTTCAGTTTTTAAACTAATAAAACCTCGATTATTTTAAATTTTTATAAGAAAAATATATTCTGACTAGAAGTATAAAATCAACCAAATTAGCTACAAAACATATATACTTTGTTATGGGTAAGAGTTGACATCTCTGGCTTAGATAAGAAAAAAAAGATAAGATAAGCAAAAGTCAATGGTATGATTAGAACATCAATTATTTTTATTATTTATCAATAAACAAAACCCGTAATGTTTTTTCACAAACAGAGATAAAACAATTTCAATATGATTCATGTTTTAATGAAAAAATAGTCTATCCCCAAGATAAGTTGCTCTAAGATTATTATTTCATAAGATAAATGGAGGAAAATGGTGGATAAAAAAGCTCAAACAATAAATAGAAAAGCCATAAGAACTCAAACAATATTAGTAATAGCCTAACTCTAATTTCAAGAAAGATCGAGCAACCATTTATTCTTACTAGACTTGTAAAAGACATGCAAGGTCATGACCAAGATATCAGTATGAATTTCCTGCTAGCTGCCAATTCAACACTTTGAAAGGCCAAATTACTGTAAAGTTCCATAGCAAGAGAAGTCTGTACGTGATGGAAATGGAAGCAGGGGCAGAGATCAGCATCCCTCTTCTTCACTTATATTATACAAGGGATTGCTTATCAACTTGATGCTGATGTTGGATAATATTATCACTGCTTTTATATATCTGCATTATTGCCTGCACAACATTTGAACTGAAATTTTGTGGCGAGATCTTGAAAATGACATAGGAAGGTAGAAACCATTACTTCCTGATGAAAACACTCTGATGATCCCCCCCTACTGTAATTCTCATGAAAACATCTACTTTATCAACATTTTTCATTGGATACGAGGAAAAATCGCCCTCCCAGAAAATATATTTGTGGATATAGATGATCGAGTAAAATTATAACTATCAAAGATTTTTAAAAGAGGTGTATGTCATGATTCAAACTCGAGACATGCTGTGAGGTCTCACCCGTGAGGACTTTATCAACATCAACGTCATTTGAAACTGAAAAATACAATGCAGTATCATTATTGAATCTTGCATTTCTATATTCAATTGATTTTTTTTTTGTTTTCTTATTAATATGTATCGATGACTTGCATATTTGTTTGTTGACCAGTTTAATTTGAGTCAGTAGCCAAATTATGTTTGAAACGCTGTTCAAAAAATTGTATATCAATAATTATCCTATAAAATGGTTATTATAATTTCAGCTGAAAAAAAAACAATTCATTTATCCATAATTTGAAATGGTAAAATTCAGGAAGTTTTAATAATCCGAGCAGTCTTAAGAGAAGAAGTCTATGATTTTAATTTATCCGTAATTTGAGGAGTCCTATAAGAAATTCACCGTAAATGTCACTTGACGATGAACTTTGATCCGATCAAAGGTTTCGGGAAGTCATGTCCTTATGTTTTGTAATATCCTCACTTGGGCCTCGAGGCCTTTCTCTTGAAGGCTTACAGTAAACTATTTTAGTCTGGGCTAGATTCTTTATGGGCTCTTATAAGGAGGCCTCGTGAAAACGAAGGCCCGGGCTCACTCCAACAGCATGTCTATTCGTAAATTTCAGTTTTGTGAGAGATTTTTTCAAGCATGGCACCATATAAAACATAATTCAAGGGAATAACACTAAGAAAACATATTTTTTTTCTGTTTTAAACACGTAAAATAAATAATATAACACTTTTTATATATAGAAAAAGGCTATGCTTTTTCCTTCAAGTTAATCTTGGCCAATCATCTCTCAATTTGTTTTTTAAATTCTAAAATTATCCATTAATTTAAAGTTCAAATATTTGACAATGAATCAAGTAAGTGAAAGAAACCAAACTGCAGTTTTAGTTAATTACTAGTTTGATTGCCCGCACTTCGTTGCGGGCACAATACAATTTTTATAATTATTGAATTTGATGTAATTTATAAATTTTACTAATTTAAAAATATAATATAATATTTACACATTAATATGATACAATATATTAATACATAGTACCGCAACAACAACATCAAAGAGACAAAAATAGGTAATTGCCTCGGAAGATTTTCAACAAAAAAATGTGGGAAAACATAGTGTTTTTCCAATATTTACATCAACCTTCATGATGTTGTCAGTTTGCACTATGTTGTGAGTCGAACAAACAATTTTTATGACTGTTGAGATAAAAATAAAATATTTATACATGTAAAGTTTGATATAATGAAACAGATCAACATACCTTATTATAACAACAATAACATTGAAGTCTTAACATCTAAAATTATCATCACTATCACTACCAAAATAACAAAAAAATATTAAATTACCTAGAAAAAAATACAAAAAAAATCAACAAAAAAAGCAAATAAGTACAGAAACCAAAATTATTATCGTTGTTATTATTATTATTATTATTATTATTGTGCTAATAATGAAAAAATAAAAATGAAATCAAAGACTAAAAAAAGCATAAAAACTTTAAAAAGAGCAAATAAAAAAATATAATAGATGACAAAACAAAAGAAACATTAGCTGGAAAAACCATTTAATTTGAAATATAATAAAATTATTATTATTATTATTATTATTATTATTATGTTAATAATGACAGAAAGAAACCTAAATGAAATACTAAAAAAATCCTAAAAACTTTAACAAAATATCAAACAAAAAAATAAAATAAAAATAAAAATTATCATTCTTGTTACTGTCAAAAAAATAAAAAATATCAAATTATCTCAAGGAAAAAAACTAAAAAAAATTAATAAAAGAGTAAGCAAGAAAAAAATTCAGTTATTATTATTATAATTACTACTGCTGCTGCTACTACTACTGAAAAAAATCCTAAAAACTTTAACAAAAGATCAATCTAAAAAATAAAATAAATGATAAAATAAAAATACAAATTATGAAGTGAAAACAATTCATTCAATTTGAAAAAAAATAAAGGGATTAATATAAAAAATTAAAAGTATTAAGGGCTAAAATAAAAATCAAATATATTATCAATTTAAATCAAAGGATAAAACTGAAAAACTAAACACTTCTGTACCTAATATAATATGTATTTAAACCTAATCCGAAAATTAAAAGATCGAGGACCGAATTGAAATATAAATATATAATTCATTTCAATTGAAGGACCTAATTGCAATACATCAAAACCTATTTAAAAGAAATCAGGATGAAACAAAATATTAAAAGGGAAGGGACCAAAATGAATAAAGCAAAATTCGGGGCCTCTCCTTCACTTTTGCGTGCAGTAGAGAGAAAACAGAAAAACAAACTTTCCTCCGCCACCGCACTGACACCGGACACTATTGACCAAAACGCGGCACCCCACGATGACGAATAGATGGTGGTTCAGCGGAGGAGACCCCGAAAGCGTATTTTCGATGACAGAGGAGGCCCCACGCCGCTTGAAGAGGGCGTGAGGCTGCACTTTGTCTTTTACGTGTGTCCCACGCGCGCGCCAAATTCTGTAGATAATAATAATAATAAAAAAGGGTGGTCAATTACCGGAACACCCCTACCTACAATTCTTCACTTTTATCTTATTAGGGGGTATATTAGTATTTAACCATTTTAAAAAATAGGAAATACCCGAGTAACCCCTCCCTTTTCAGAAACATTTTTTTGTCTTCTATGGGGGCAGAGCAATATTTAACCATTTTCAAAAAGTGTGTAATTCCCGTGAAGCTCCTCAGTGTTAAACGTGTTTTTTTTGTTTTTTTTTAGGGCTAAAATCGTTAATATACAGTGCAAATAATGATAATAAATTCAGAAAACCAACAAAACAACTAAACCGAGAATCGAATCGATCCAGAAATAATCCACAGTGAAAATACTCACAATCTGAGCTATTTTAGATTATTGTATAATAATAATAATATTACTAGTGCGGTGCATAAAAAATTTGAAGCCTTTTGACAAGTCCATGCAAAGTGGCCGTCGTAAATAGTCTGATTGCATCTGGACCGTCCATATCTGCTTCGTGGGTCCAGCAAAAATGACAGTGAAATGCTCCTCATCCTCGGAAGAACATCGCATGTGATCTTTGACAAATTAGAACCAGTAGTTAGTAGTCACAGCGAAACAAGGGGATGGTATTCTGCGGAGCTCGTCAGAACCTGTCACTGTCATTGAAGGATCAATTTCTACAGATAATTGATAGAGTAATTGCCAGCACAATCACAGATTTCGGTACGAAACCTTTATTATAGAGTTGCTGTCATCGATGGAGGAGTGGAGCCTTCACATGCCCTGGAATATTTTAGAAAAACTTGGAAAGTCGTGTATCCACCGGACTTTAAAAAGCTATTCACTGATGCTTTACGCTTATCCTTCCTTGTATTGCCCCGGCTACCGGCGCAGAATCAGCCGGCGTTTATTCCTCATTTACCGTTTTGCAGAGAGTAATCTGGCATGAACCGGAATATAGATTGGATCATTGTAAAGTAACATCGGCATGCATTTCCGACCACCTGAAAAGGAAAATTCTTCCAAAATTATTGCCGTGATCGATCCTAAAATGCCATAAGAAGCTTCATGGTGTCTTGTCCATTCCTCCGATCACCTCTCAACGTTCCTCTCATCGTAATTGTTTAAGAGAGTAGTTAAAAAAGATCAATGACTCCTATTAAGCTTTACGTCAGATGGCAGCAGCTCATCGTTCATCGCATTCGTCATCGTTTGTAATTCCATTTTCTTATTTGAGACTTGAGATGCATTGAACTAGTAGGGATGTGCAAGGAATATTTAATTATGCTTTCTGCTATAAGAGAGAGAAGTGACTTGGCATATAAAATCAGTCCGGCCATTCATTGGTAGATACTCGATAACTTAACGTCTTGTGGTATTTCGGAAGAGTTTATCTTTTATAATTAGCTCAAAATAAAACACCCACTTAGATATTAAAAATGTATTTTTAGTGGGTGTACATGTATATATTACAGGCTGAACAAGTGCAATGAGTGCTTTGCAAGATTTGGCACATATATAAAAGTAACTCTCTTGTTAGAAAATTGATTTCCTTATATATATATATATATATATATATATATATATGTCTCAAATTGATATGTTTAGATTTTTTTTATTTTTTATTGTAAATTTTACTAAATAAGCCCATAAAAAGTAAAAAACAAACTATGAAGCCTTGATTCTACTGGGATTAATCCGTAAAACACATAACCCGAGTTGTAATACTAGTATAATCTCGCAGAAAACAAACAAAATTTAATCACAAAAATTAATTCATAAACAAAACTTAATGCAATATTATGAAATATAAAAAAATACCAACTAAAAAAACTTGAGTAATTTAGGTTAACTTGATAAAAATAAATTTAAAAAAAGGAAATCAAAATAAATAACGAATCCTAATTTAATAGTATTAATAATTTAAACATCTTGTTCATTTCATACACCATCACTATTTCTGTGGTGAGAATTATTTTTCCAATTATATTTGTTTGGAAAATAATTCTTCCCACTGCTCATGCCAGAAAAATAATAATTAATTACTCCTATATATGTATAATCTTTTCGGCGACGTCAACCTGAGAATATACGAATAAAAGATTTTTTTTTTTCCAAAAGGTTCAACTTGACCTGCAAATGGAAGCCTATCGCTGCCACTAATAAGACACGCAAAGTGGTGGTGCGAGTTGAGTACATCTTGCGTCCGTCCCTTTATCTGCTATCGAGTACCTTTCATTCCTTGGAAATTACGATACACTTGTCGTATCGTTTTCTACTGTTGATTTGTGTTTTTTTTTGACAATGGGGCTCAAACTTATCTTCTAAAAAAGCCTGCATTCCGAGGCAGAGGCTTCTCAAGTTTGGATCAGAAGGCATCGGAGATATGGAAAGGTCGCCATGAATGATGCTCCGTTGATAGCCCATTTGCCTGCCTTTTGTCCTCATCTGAAAGCGAAAACACTTGTCCAAATGCAGAACTTGGTCAAAGATTGCAAGTTGCAATCGCACTTCCGATTCAGTAGGCACATCCCCACTAGCAAGCCCAATCGATTGCCATGTTGTCAGCAAGCAAGCAAGATGGACCCATGCAACAAATGGTCTGAAATCGTGGCTCCACTGAAATTCTCACTCTCTTTTGTTCTTGATCGGATCATCTCCCTCCTGCCTCTTTCTGCTGAGACGTCAGATTCAAGGCTCTTTACATTTACCAATTTGAGAAAGAAATCTGTTTTCCTGAACATAAAGATTTCGTTGAAGCTGCAAACCCTACCAACTATACCTCTAGCAGAGGTCAAGAATAATTGACCTTCCTACACGAAAGATTTGCCATGAAGAAGAGAGGTACAGAACAGAAAAAAAGAAAAAGAATGGTCCCTCTTTTCCTCTTTAGCTTGATGCGATTAAGAAATAGATAACAGAATAACGGTAATAACTACACAATTTCAGCTCCTGTAGAAAAGTAATTTAATAATCTTCCATTGCACAAGATAGGATATGCCTCCAAGTACTCTGCTCATATATCTTACAAACTTTGTCTGTATTGCTATTTGCTCATATATAATTACAATATTATATACAATCTACAAATTAACACGACAGTAGTTAGCACCAGTCGCGAATGAGGACGAAGAGAAACAGTTGACGCCTGTTTGCTCAGAATCTCCCTCTTCTTGTTGGAAACCATGTTTGTACACGTTTAGTGTTATGTATTCATGACTGATCGGGTTTTGCGTTTCTGATCGATTGCTACTAAAATCTTTTCATTCGTCACTTTGGGCTACCAACACTGATCAGTTTCCCATTTCCGGCCACTATAGCCAGAAAACCCCACGGTGGTCAATGGCCGCCTTTTCATTATACTTAGCTTACTATCATAAACTGCCCGCTTTCCCGGGTCTGATAGAGTTAAATAGGCGGCGTGTAACTTCATAAACTCGTCGGCAGACGCGTCTCTCCGGTCCTTTGAAACCACGTCAGGGTGGTAAGTCCTGGCCAGTCTCCGGTAAGCAGTCTTGATCTCTTCGTTTGTTGCCCACACCGGAATCCTTAGAGTCTCGTACAGAGATGAGGCCATGCCTTGAGGTTTCTTGAGAGACAGATTTGGCGGAGGGAAAGTGGTGGTGCTGCTGTTGGTTACCAACGGTCGCTTGAATGTTACACGTGGAGGAGCAGAAGTGGAGAGACAAGGAGAGAGCATGGTATGGTTCAGAGTGGCGTGGCTTATAGGTCTTGAGAGGGAGAAGGATTGCTGGGATTTTTATAAAGGAGGGTTTGAGATTAATTAACCATGGTTAAGTCAAGATGTCGGATGAGTGGTTTGGATGAGTTTTGAGGCCTGGGAATGACTCGGCAAACAATGACCTATCCAATTTGATTTTTTATTTTTATTTTTTAGTTTGTGGGGGTGTGGGAGAGGGAAAAATCTTGAATGTGGAATGGCCATGATGGGTCTATGTCGTCGTCCCTTTGCCTGCCAGTTGAAATCAAGGATTATTGAATTTAGCTATTTCTACTATTAATGAGTTTGAAATTATCGTTGGAGTATCAAATTATATTTTTTAATAATTATTTTTATATTAACACATGAAAATAATCTAAAAACACTAAAATTCTTCAATTTAAAATAAATAAGAAAAATTTTAAATTTCAATTTTTTAAAAAAACATTTTTGAAACAAGAAACACCCTTCCTCTTCAATGGGAAATTTGAAATTGGAACCAGTTCTTGGAGACATAACATTCCAGATATCATGGGATTTTTCAAAGCAGACAAAATAATGTTTCTTAAACCATCTATTAAAGAAACTGTAGTATTATGACCGAAGACTCCATATTCTTTTTTCCAATCTCGGATGTTTGAATGTAGAATCCCCCCTTTGATTTCATAATATCATACTTTCTTAACTTGATTTTACCGGCGTTGTTTTTTTTTTTTTTTAAAATAATTTCATGAAAAATATTTTTAGTTGTGGTTCATAATTGAAAATGAAGTGTTTAGTTAAAATTATAGTTGAGTTTGAAGTTTAATAAAAAAATAATTTTTTGATTACCATGTTTTTCACAACAATTATTTTTATTTTACTTTTTATTTTAAAAAATAAAAAATTAAGAAAATGTTAACTTCCATGAGGATTAACATATTTTATTCTACAACACAAATATATTTTATTTTATTAAGAAAATATTATAGGGCAATCTCACGATGTGAGTGGATAAGAATATGGCTTGCTTGTAAGCACATAATAATAATATTTCATTGAATTGTGGAGATTTTGCACTGATGTCTATGCTGGAACTCTCATTTTCCATCCCCATGCAACCGCGCATCTCTACCTTTTATAATGCTTAAAGGTTTATACGGAGCACCAATGAAAATACAGGTGACAAGGATTATAGTTGTTCTTCTAAAATGTTGGTTTAATTGTTTTTTTTATATGGGATCCACACAAATATCAAAACATCAACTTTTTTGCAATCTCAAGTTCAGAAAATAAGTTATATAAAAGTCAAACTAGGATGGGAGAAAAACTCATTAGGTGTTTAGATATTAACTCAATTGTTTTAAAAATAAAAGGATTTCACCTTGTTTTTAAAATTAAATTGTTATTTGGTTGACTTGCATGTTGTGTAAGAAATATAAGTATTTTTCATGAACGATGGTGAGGATGGATCTCCACGTCATTTGTTTTATTTTTCTAGAAGAAAAACAAAAGATGACGTGTATTCTGTAAAATAATTGAATGGTGGGATGAATATCAGTAGCCCCAAGGAGTAGCAAAGAGTCACTTGGCAAACAAGAGCCAAAAATCCAAGTCCGATAGCAGATTTCCATGGATGCTCTGTCACTTTCTTTGAAGGGGCAATTACTATTACTATTACTATTACTATATTATATGAACGATGTGGTCATAACGCCTATTCCAATTATGGCTCGATTGTTATTAAACAAGTATATTTTGGTTTTTAGTTTTTCGAATTTGAATTTATAGTTCGAATTTAAGATAATTTATTATGTTTTCTTGTATACATTTTGCTCCGATGAGATAGAAAGATTTAGGACTGGTTTGGGAGAGCTGTTGCGGTAGCTTTTTAAAGTGCTTTTCGTGCCGAAATACATCAAAATAATGTTTTTTATTTTTTAAAAATTATTTTTAACATCATCACATCAAAATGATATAAAAACACAAAAACATATTCATTTAAAATAAAAAAAAAGTTCGAATTTCTACGGTGCGGTTGGTGAAAAGAGGAAAGAAACAACTTCTTAGTGATTGAGTATGTGATGGAGGTTGTTATTAAAATTGTGTTTCATTTTGATATGTATTAAAAAGATTTTTTTTATTTATTCTTTTAAAAATTATTTTTGATATTAACATATGAAAATACTCTAAAAACACGTGTTAAACATATTTTGATTTTTTTAATTTTTTTTCATAAATATTTTTAAAATCCAGTTTTAAACAAAGGTTTAAGTTGGATTATCACTCACATAAATCAATCCAAACAAATTTTTCTTTTTTTTTTATATATAAAAAAAGCTTGTCATTATCTAGAGAAGATTTTGTTTTGAGTGGCAATCTTCCAAGTCATTGAAACATGTATATATCCCAGAATCCACGATGATAATGGTACCGTGAATGCGACATTAATCCTAAAAAAATAAAATATGTATTTTTAATATAAAAAAATATTTTTAAATACACCTTCAATCATACTTCTAAACATATAACCATACTCTTAATTAAAGAGACATCAATCCATGCGCCACTATCTTTTTCTCAATATAATGTTTTTTTAATTAGATTAAGAAATGACGACTAGGAGCTGTTCATGTCGATCCGCAACTTGAGATTGAATTTGTCATAACTAAGAACATAGACAAACATTTAATTTAATATTCTTGGCCATGTTTTGGCTAGCAATTAGAAAAGGAAAGCTAAAGCCGCCTCTCTACGTGGATCATGTGGGAGCATTTTGATTGGGTTTTAATTTGTAATTTCTTCTATTACCGAAGAACAGATTACAATCTCTTCTACTAATTCTAGCATGTTGCCGAGTCCTTTTGGCATTGTCACCGGGCTAGATTCGATTCAACACACCCACGAGGCAAGAAAAAAACAGGAAATTCATTGCGATGCTGTATTTTTTTTTTATATACAATAATCAAAATATTTATTGATAAAACCAGTTTACCATTAAGGCAATGGTATTTTTGAAAAATACTAGATTTGGGATTATTGAGGATAAGAACAAAAAAGAAGAAAAGTGTTGCCATCAGTGACATCGGGCTCAGGAAAAATTCAAGAGACTCAAAATCAAAGGGAATAGAAGAAAAGAGAAGAAGATAAATTATTATTATTACTATTATTATGAACAGCAGCTAACATGAGTGATGACATGCTATATAACTTTCTCTTACTTCAATTAATTATTACACTTAATTACAGTTTTAGCAAAGATACCATCAAGTCCTTTTTCTGAAATTATACATGACTTGTTTTAGCGACACACGCAAAGATCCACACAAAAAGAAATTTCCCATAATTAAAATTTTAAATATATATCTTTTTTATGAAATATGAATATTATATTTGTCATTCCTAATATATATATATATATATATATATATATATATATATATATATATATAAATGTATATATAGATCATGATCTGTGGAATCGTCATCTGGAAAAAAAACTCGAATAATGGGAAGAGAGTGTTCTCTCGAAAATTTCTTGCATGACTATAGAATACAGGAAACTCGTTTGCCCTTAATTATTTAGGAAAAGAAATACTGAATAAGAAATAGTAATCTGCTATAAAATAGGAAGTTTCCAGTAAGTTCTTTGCTGGTGGTTTCAAAAGTTTATTCATGAATCCGTAGGTATCAGGGATGCTGTCTTTTGTGAGCGCAATTACTCTGTAGCCTGCCCTGTTTTACTGATGTCTCTGCTTTTCCACAGACCAGCCTCCTAATAAATTAACAGAGTTTTGGTTCAATTCTTACGCTCAGATCGCTCATGAATTTCATTTTCTTGTGGTTCTTGGATGCTGTTAGATATGGGGATGGGGTTTTTCTTCTAGGAAAAATAAAAAATGAAAATGATCAACTCAAGTTCTAGCATGAACTGACAATGACACAACAGCAGGCCTCTCGAAATAATACAGATATCCCTGTTAGAACAGAACTCGCTAGAAGTTGAAATTTATAGTATATCACTTGAGTTGTAAGGCTGAAATTTTTATTCAATCATACCTGACTACGGACAAAACTTTTTGATTATAGATCTTAAGACCCAAAAACTTTCAGGCTCATGGATCACACCTATCAGACTATCATAATTCACAGTTAAAATAAAAAAATCCTCCATTCAGTTGGGTGTCGTGCTACTGCTGAGAGGAAACAATGTAAATGATCCAGTAACATTTTCCGCCATGATCGGAGAATCTATCCTTGTAGACTCCACATTCTTGTCTATGATCTGGTCTCTGCAGATGGGACAGCTTGAATTTCTTGATGATAGCCAGCTATCAATGCAGTCCTTATGGAACATGTGCTTACACCTGGGCAAGACCCTTATGAGCTCTCCATGAGCATAATCATCCAAGCAGATTGCACAGCTTTTATCAGAAAACGCGACAGGAGGAGAGGATTGTGGCAACGACGGGGCTGACGGTGGTGTTTGCTCTCCGAAGACAAAAACTGGGAGGGCTTCTAGATCGTGGTGGGTTTGTGTACCAGGTTCACGGGAACATGAGTTGGATGTTGCTAGATTTTGTTGATTATTGGAAGGAAAGTTGATTAAGCTGATAGAACACTTGCAGATGGAAACACAAATGAGAATGACAAGAATTAATATCATAACAGATGCAATGCCGATACCTACAGTTGATCCTCCTTGGTCTGCTCGTCCCTCTTGTCTCGGCAGATTACCACTCAGCATATTTCTGCTAAAATGGCGAATCTGATCCATTACAATGGTGAAAAGCTATGGGGGTCTTGTTAATTCTTGTTATTTATGGAAGAGACTTGAGTGGCGACCAAGAAATGAGAAAACTCGTCGGTGAAGTTTCCATGCAGCTTCCTGCAGAGTCCGTAACTGACCAGATACTATATTTATTATAATAAGCATTTAGCAAATAAATTATGTTGTTAATTATTCTGGGCGTCGCTGTTTTTTTCCAATTTGATTTGAGACAATCTGTTCGCATAATTACTATATTAGCCAATCATTTCTAAGGAAATTACGACGTTTTCTATATATTTGCCAATGTAGTTTAATTCCCAGCCCGTTAAATGCTAAAAAAATAAAATTAGGATAAAAAATCTAAAATAATTTATTTTGATTATCTTCCTAAATTCTTGAGATTGTGATAGCTTGCTAAAAAATAAAAAATAAAAAATAATAATATCTTCTTAAAAAACAATGTCAATTTGCATTATTTTTTAAACTCATAATCTAAGTTATTAAACCAAAAATAAGAGACTTGTTTTTTTTTTTCTATGTTCAGGTTTGAGAGGTTTGAGAATTTCTGTGCCCCGTGATGTTTTATGTATTTATTAGACTTGCAGAATATTCAGTAGATTCAATGATTAGTTGTGGTGTGGACACATTACCCCAGACACCGGGTTTATAATACTCTTAAAATAAAATAAAAAACTTATTTTTGTAATGAAGAATAAAACTATAATGCCTCGAAGGAAATGGAAAAACTATAAAACCACTATTCGAGTGAATAGTATTTTTACTCAAAATCTACGATGCTTTCCCCTCCGGTTTTAGATTTTGTTAATATTTATCTTGACATTATTTTAAACCAGTCGGTCCAAGCTAGGTATCTTAATATAAGTTTAAATTAGATGGCTACATCTCATGAATTAAATCTTGGCCAAGTCAGGATATAGGACAGGTTTAATTACTAATTTAGCAACATGATCGTGGGCCATGGCTAGACTATAGGATTGTTCATGACACAAACAGCAAAGGTTCATGGAATGAGCAAATTACAACCCTTGTTTTCTTAAAGGTTTTTTTTTTTTAGTTTAAAAAGTGTTTTCCAAAAAATATTAAAGTTTATATTTTTTTCTTTGTTTCAAATTAAATACTTTTTTTATATTTTCGGATCATTTTTATTATGTTGATGTCAAAAATAAATTCTAAATAAAAAGCATATTAGAAAATAATCATTACTATAATACCAAACAAGCTCTAAGAATTGCATGCAAAAATAGTCGAATCAAAAGATTTTAAGTAAAAACTAAATGTGCAAATTATAGCATGTTTTTTACATAATAATTTAATTTATATTGAATATTTAATGCATACATATAATAAAATAAACCATAATATACTAAAAAAATAGACCCGGATAGGAAAGCGGTCGTATAAAATTTAAAGAAGTAAACTTATGAAGGTTTGAAAAAAAAAATACTTTGCTAATATTAAAAAAATGTTATAATCTCATTTGAAAACTAAGTAAAAATATTTTATTAAAAATATTATAATTAGTATATTTTAACTTATCAGAATTAAAATTGAATACTCATCAAATCGGATGTCCCGCACACTTTTTATTAATGCTTTTAAATTAATTTGGATTTCAATAATAAAAAAAATAAATATTGAAGCGTCATGCAAGATTAGGCCTACACTCATGATGTTTATTATTACTATATATATATATAACCCGTAGGTTTTTTATTGTGCACCAGTGCATTATGCAAACAGACACATTGCACTGTGGATTGTATTAATAGTTTTTTTTGCTTTTTTTTTTCTTTTTTTTCTCCTAATTATTCTTTTTTTTCTTTTTTTTCCTCCGTTTTTTTCTTCTTCTTCTTCTTTTGCCTTTTTTTTGTATTTTTACTTATTATTTGTTTTTCATTTTTTCTTATTACATATTTTTTTCTTCTTATATAATTTTTTGGTTTTTTGTTTTTTAATAATCGGGGTGTCCGAGCTCGCTTAAATGCACCACAATTAATCTCCATATCCAAATTTTTTTGATAACCAGGGTGTCCAGGCCAACTTATGCATACCACGACAATCCCCGGACTCATATTTTTTTTCTTTCTAAAATGCTTTCCTGCTGGTACATTTTTTTTCTTTTTTTATAATTTTTTTATTCATTTATACATTTTTTTTATAACCGGGATCTCCGACCAGCTTAAGCACACCACGACTAATTCTTGAGCCGAATTTTTTTAAAAACAATATGGATTACTACAGTACTTTCACGCTTATACTTTTTTTTTTGTTTTCTTTCACTTATATATTTTTTTGTAGACATGGTCTCTCAGCCAACTTAAGCTCTTTTTTTCACTTATATATTTTTTTCACTTATATATATATATATATATATTTTAACCACGATCTTCGGGCCAGCTCAAGTACACCACCGCCACTCCTCGGACCAAATCTGATTTTTGATAATCGGGGTGTCCAGGCCAGCGTGAACACACCATGACTAATCTCCGAACCAATTTATTATTATTTTTTATTTTTTTTCCTTATACTTTTTTTGTTCACTAATCTCCGAACCAATAATAATGATTGTTTTAGTGATTGTTTTTTTTATAAAAATCTTTTGATTTTTTTAAAGATTTTCCTGAAATTTTAATTTATATCGGTGATCATTTTAAAAGTAATATTACTCTATTTTTCTCTTTATTCGTTTTTTTTCTATTTCTTTATTTGTTCTTTAGATTATATGATTTTTATGATTTTATTATTTATGCAATAATAATGATAATTTTAGTTATTTTTTTTATTGTTTTTTATAAAAATCTTTTGTTTTTTTTTAATTTTTCGTGGAAATTTAATTATTTTAATTGTTTTGGCAGTGATGTTAGTAATAATTTTAGCTTTAATAACAATGATAATGCAATAACGTTAGGATGAATTTTTAATCTATGTTTTCATCTTTTTGTTGATAGAAAATTAACAACTTATTTTTTTTATTTGATTATTGTATGTATTTTAACAATTTATATTTTATTTTTGTTTAATTTAAATTGGATTATAAAATGAACTAATCTTAATACAATGAACTTAATAATTCAGATATCCGAGTTTTCTTGCTTTTTTAATGATGATGATAAATTTATGTTGGTTATTTTGTTTGAAGCTACTAAACAAATAAATTTATATCAATTTTAAATTCATATATTTTTATAAAAAACTTGCACTTGACATGAATTCTGCACAGATTTATTATTTTAGCTAAATTTATATTATAATAAAAAATACACACAATTAATGTTTTTTACATTGAAAAAAATATTGTGCCGCCCGCGGCGAAACGCAGGGGCATTGTCTAGTATATATATATAAGGGGTTGATGCGTGCCTTTAAAAACAACACTCTTCTTTTTCCCCCGCAATGTCAATTGTGGTCTCCAAAATTTTAATTCTTTTGCAAGCACTAAAAAACAAAACAAATTCAAAATAAAACATTAATTCAGATTCACGATATTTGTCCAACAAGGCCATAAAAAAGATGATCAAAAAAGTTAAAAGGGTTGGTGAAGGAGAATTTGGCCTAAAAAACCATTAAAATGCATAGTAAATGATTTATATACCTTTGAATGCTAAGAAAATATTAAAGAGATGGTTGGAATCAATTCTTCTTTTAATTTTTTTAGAACACATTATAAAGATAATTATATCTTAAAAAACAAACATCTAGGGGGCGTTTATATCTTTTTAAGTTGGTTCGTGTAATTTACATGTAAGGTCAGGGATGATTTGATCTTTTTTTTAATAATCATGATCTGAATTAAAAACACAATTCATATGCCACAAGTAAACGTGTGCAACATTATCCCATTTTCAAATATAGCCTTCTAAGGCGACTTTCGAAGGAGCTTGTATCTTCTTTGTCATAACTCATTTTTAGGTTATTCCTTAATAAAAGATTGATGTTGTGAAAAAAAAATTCAAATTGAAAATTTTGAAAGCCTAATTGTACTTTTATTGTTCTAAAAATGAATAAAAATATAGATTCAAGACTAAAATAATTATTATCTAATAAATCTGCATAAAAATTAAGTTGATAGGTATAATTATATTTTTTATAGGCCAATTTGATTTAATTGTGAGCCAATTTAAAGTATACTTATATTTAATTTAGGATCTAATTGAAGAATTCAATTAAGTGCAAATACTTAATTATACTTTAAATTGGTCAAATTAATTTTGTTAAAAGCTTAATTGGTGAAAAATTAAGTTTGAGAGCTTAAAGTTGGACTTAATTATAAATTCATGAATCCTTCAAAAATATGCAAAAACAATCAGCATAATAAAATTAAATTTCAAAAAAATATGATAGATTTGCTTACTTAAAGTGGAGAATCCTAAGAATTATCGAATCAAAACACAAATGCTCATAAATTTAGTATTGTGGCTGCTAGATTTGTTATGAGAGGTTGAATTGTGATGAATTATGGGGGAGATGGTTGTTGGGGGTTGTAGAGGAAAAAATACATAAGAAAGAAGGAGAAAGAGGAGAGGGGGAAAGGAGAAAAAGGAGAGGGTCATAAATTAAACAATCACCAACAGATTTACCGACATAATATATCCATTAGTAAATTTGTTTTGTCAGTAACGACAACACGTCATGATATTTCATAGATTTTTTTATTCTCATTGTAATTTTTCTCGTTAATCTGTTGGTATTTACCAATAATATTGTTGACAAAATATATTTATTGGTAACTCCATCGGTATTTATATAATAAACAATATCATGTTATCATACATTAAATGTTTCTAAAACGATTACAAAAGAAAGCATAAATATACAGCAAGTTTCAGCAAATCATAGTTGTTTTTTTTCTATATTGCCTAGCAATCTCTCGTTGTATCATATCGGGCGTAATGCGTGGATTTGTGCACTCTCATTCTTCCGCCCGCACCAGTAATCCTAGAAACACATAAGAGCTTAAAGAAGATGGGCAAACACCAACATTTCATTGATAAGTTACTTGCATTACACGTTACAATTCGAAAGGCACCCCCACTTCCAAAAGAATGTAGACTAGTATGACGTACGTGGAGCCAATCCTCCAGGCAAAGTTCCAACGCTATAACCAACACCT